>QRFB01005369.1:0-40719 GCA_008931105.1 Oenanthe javanica
GTCTTTGTTGTATTCCATTCCTATACAAGTATACAACATTGTGACATCTGTTAAGAATATGTTAACTAGATATGTATGTCCTGTTTGCATTGTTTTTATCTGAAAGTGAACTCTTACTCTGTTTTTAAGTTTATAGTATTTAGTTGCAACTTTCTGCCATTTGTATATACTTCCTTCATTGAGCATGAAGTTGAAAATTAAACATACTCGGTATGTCTCACTCGAAAGAAAGTAAGATCTGCGAGGGTGCAATGTACTGTGTACGCGTGCATTATTGAACTTTGATTAAAACCTTATACACACAATTGAATAATAAGTGAGATGGAGCAAATTGAGAAACGCACCATGTCATGAGAAGAGGCTCATCCATATCATTAAACACATTGATATGGACATCATCATTTGTTGTGACATTGAGAAGCGGTCCAGGAAATAAACCATTGACAGTAATAACCTAAAGAGCATGAAATCCAGATCAGATATTACTAGTTTGATACAAGATGTCGAAAGAAACCAAAATCAAGAAATCCTACTTCACCAACAGATAGAAACTATTGAATTGCATTGAAATCATACCGGTTGATCCATCATCAGTGGCTTAATTGTGTTGTTGATTTCAACATGCCACTCCTCGAAAACATCCTCGCCATGGCTAGATGTTAGTCTTACAAATATGTAACACACAAAACTCGCCCAATAAACCAACCCCATTTCAAGGGTCAAAGAAGGGCACAAGAGAAGTACAAGTATCTAAGATTGTAAAGCCTTCATTTAAAGTTAGAAAGAATTGAAAACTTCAGTTAAGATAAAAGACATATACTTGAAGACATAATGAAGTTAGAATATATATATATTCTTCTACTTCTCTTGTTGATCCTCTTGTTTTTTAACCAAACTGGCCGGGCTGGCAATTTAGTGCCACCTAACCCTTGGTCTTTTGTAACTTGTGAACACTACAACAAGATCACAGTGATTAGCAACCAATGCAGCTACATCCCCAAAGTACAAACACCATAAGCTTATACAACAGCCAATATAACAACAATATACTTTATGGTCAAGTTTCTCTTTTGTCCTCAATAACCAACTGTTCAAGAAACTTGCATGGAGCGAAATCTATAGCACAATTTGTGACTCCTTCCTTTTCTTATTAGACGACCAACTCTCCCAAAACCTTAACTCGTGATTTTTTCTCGTCTTCGTCCAATAATCAAACTCCAAAAAAAATTCAAAATCAAAACCGTAATGTGGTAAAAATCACTATAAACATTGAAATGGTTTCAAGTTTAAAACCACATTTACTTCACCCTAATGTCAATGCTGCGTCACTATTGAATCCAATGTTTCGTTCTGATAGTAATTCTTCTTCTCTTTTTTTCTACAATTGTCACACCTTTTTCTATGCCTACTTTTATGTGATACAAACAATCAAATTTTCTCTTTCAGTTGCTATGTATCCACTTATTTAGGATTTTGAAAATTTTGAGTTATCCAGATAATGATGTTACCGTTATTAAATAATAATAACAATAATAATAATTTTTCTTAGAATCCTTTTTAATTTTTTTTGGTAAGAAACTGGAATTGCACTAGCCTATACCTTTTTTTGAGCAAGGCGAAGCATGTATCTCATTATGTATCGTATCGTATCTTATATTAAATTTTTTTTTTTTGAAAAGATTATATTAATTAATAATAATTAATAATTTATCTATCAAAACAATAAATATTTTACCAAAAAATCATTTTGATTTAGATACAAGTAAAGTAATATTAAAGTACATTCACCTCCATAACTTAAATTTCAAATTGAGGGTTTTTTAACGGTGTTGCATTTCAGTATAAAATTTTGTTTTATTTCTCTAATTTAATAATTCATTTATATCTATAATTATATTCTTTACCAAAGTGCTTTTACTCTTAATGATATCATTATCTCTCTCCTACTAAGAAGTGAAAGGTTCTTATTTTTTCAAAAATAAAATATGTGTATATTTAAAAAAAATGAGACTTATAAAAAATAATATTGTGAAGAATTAAATTACTTTAAAAAAATTGATATTGCTGATTCCCCCCTCCCCAAAAAAAATGAGCTATAGGAAAAACTAAAATTAATTGTTAATGATTTAGCCAAGGAAAAAAAATTGCTTGCCAATGCATGGATATTGGATGGAAGGAGCCATTTTTTTAGGCTGGCAATTTCTCTGTGGGCCCAGTTTCAAACAATTTTTTTTCACAAAAGTCATATGTATTATGAGATGGAAGGAGTAATTATTTTGAGATTTGTTGAGTTGGATTGGGTTGGGTTGGTCTAGACCCTCGATAAAATATCGTATATCAAACAACATTCTTAGAAAACTTGCTATCAATATTTTATTATATTTAATTGTTTTATTATTGGAGTAATTAAATTCTAAAATTATCAAAATTATGAGCCTATGCTAATATTTCAATTTTCTCTTTAGAACTGTGTCTCGTTTTCTAATTTATTATGATGCACGAGATAAGGTAGTAACACAGATCTAGGAAAACGTAAGATTTATCATTTTATTCGAGGTCTCAATATTTTTTCCAGAATCATCATAAATTATTGTTTTGCAATTTTATTATGAAATGTAGTTGTCTGCATGCGGTATGTACCTTGGCCAGATCGACAATCATGAAGTTGAGGAGTTAGCAAGTTTGTAGTTTCTTGGAAGACAAGTAATTAATCTACTACTTTCAGATGCGTTAAAGCCATTTCTTCATTCTTACACCATGTTTGATACTCCCTCCGTTTAATTTTATTTGATATTTGACTTTTTAACATACATTTTTAAGAACTTTCACTATATAGTTAAATTTATTGTTTTTAAAATTTTCTTTTTTCTATTTTTGAAAGAATTTTTTTGAAAATAATAATAATTATAACAATATAATCAAAACTATTTAAAAAGTGTGTCAAAAAATCTAAATATCAAATATCACCCAATTGAGGGAGTATATAGTACATGGATTCCTCCAAGTTTTACTGATGCAGTGACCAACATTTCCGGGCCCTTAATTCAATTCAACCAAAAAATGATAGCAACCTTTTCAGGTTATTTTGTAATTACTAATTACTTTGCAATTCTGCATTAATATATGTAACTTGAGCATAAAAATAATGTTTTCTACTTAACCATATTTGTAACGACCGGGAAAATCACGTGTATTTTTTAATATTTAAATATGTTTTTAATATATATATATATTTTTTGTGTGTGTGTCAGTTTTTTTTATTTTTTTATTATATATATATATATGCATTTATTTGTGTTAGGATTTTTAATAAATAGAAAAATTGTCTGTTATGTGCTATGTGACTTCTGTGTAGCATAAAATATTTTATTCTATTTTACTGTAATTTTGTTTCGTTAGAATAAAATTATTTTTATTTGTAATTATCGGACCTAGACCATGTAAGAGATTAGAGACCTTGTTTTTGGTACCTATATTTTTATGAAAATGATAAAATCCTTAAAATGACTTTATTTTATTATTTTTGAATCATTCATAATTTTTGGGGAATTTTGACATATATATTGTATTTATTCGAGAATATTTATTTTTATATTTTATCTCATAAAAATGATTTTTGGGCTTTTATTTTTAATTATGGGATAAATTAGCTTCTAATCAAAATTAAGCCCCAAGATGTTCTAAAGATATAAATAGATTTTAATTTATAAAGTTTTTATTTAAAAAAAAAATTCCAAATATAGTAACAACAGCTTTGAAATTGGGGGAGGTTGAATTGCAATTAGGGTTTATAGTTCTTGGGGATCAAAGGATCATTTGGGAGTGATTCTGGAGACCAAGTGAAGCATATAGGTAATTAAATTGAAGCCCGTACCGCGTGCTATCTGCTCGTATAATTAGTTTTGTTTAAAAAGCCTTCGATTTTATATTCCTATCTAACTGATTTTGTTTTGATTCGTTAAGCTAGAGTTTTGTTGATGGCTAGTAGAATTGATGTTATTGTTGTATAAAACGTCACCGTATGAGTCTGTACATGAGTTTTATTCATTTGTTTGTGTACGTTTTTGCTATTGTCGGATTTTGATCGGCGTTTTCCTATTTTTTGACGGAATTGGAGCTATGCAGCTCGGGTCTTTATTCTGCTACCTCAGTTGTATTGTATGTGTGTTTAGTAACTTGTGGGTATCTTTCATTTTAGAATTTGGTGTTAGTTTGAGTCGCCGGAAAAATTGTCTCCGGTCATCTTCCTCGTTCATTCCGGTTGTAGTACGGTTGTTTGTGTGTGTAGTTGTTATGTCTATATTTGTGTGGCCTGTATCTTCATTTTGCCTTCGTTTTGGATTGATTTTAGTTGAGTTTTAGGTGGTCGGAGTTTGGCCGAAACCTCGGTTTCTTTGTTTTTTTTTCCGGCCTGATTGTGGTTACTTTATTAAGTTCGTTACAAGCAAAAGCTGCAAATTGTATGTCAGTTTAGGCTTCTGCGGATGAGGATTGTCGTGATTTGATATTACAAGAAAAAGAGCTACAAGTTCTTCTGCATTTGCTAGATGAGTAGTCGGATTTGTCTGTGCTGGAGCATGTTTTACGCGCTGTATATTCTCTTTTGTTTTTGAATTTCATTAAGTTGTTATCGAGTAACTTTGTGATTCATTTGTCAGAATTGATAGAGCATGGAAACTTTTTCCATACCTGAAGTAGATTTTTATGACAAAAGATTTGAGTCAACAATATATCCGTCATATGACAATTTTTGCAAAAGGTCCTGTTAAAGTTCTACCGGTTGACATGTCAGCTGAATTTCCTGGTTATGTATGCTTGTTTGGGAATTTATTGGAAGTAGCTGCACTTGCTGTTGCTCGGCCCGATTGCTATTTCGATTTGGTTATGGATTTCATGGTCGTTGCAACAACTTTCTTGGAAGAACTAACTCCCCTTATACACTTTAAATACCAGAAGTAAAGAAACGGAGGACAATGACATGGCTATTGATGAGAAAACTACTGACAAAGTTTTGAATGTGGATTTAGAACGACAAATTTCAAACGCAATAGATCCTCATTTTCTTTTACAGCTGACAAATGTTCTGTTCAGAGGATTTTCCCATGCCAATGGTTCATACAAGGAGAGGCCTGGAGATAAAGAGGTAGTTGCTGTTACTGCAGCTTGTTCTTTATTGCATGTGACTTTCAATATTTTACCCCTTGAGCGCATCATGACTGTATTAGCTTATAGAACAGAAATGATTCTTGTACTCTGGAACTTCATGAAGCGATGCCATGAGAATCAAAATCGGTCATCCTTCTCAGAGCATTCTTCATATTTGCTAGGAGATGCACCCAGTTGGCTATTGCCATTGGCAGTTTTCTGTCCTATTTACAAGCACATGCTTATGATTGTTGATAATGAGGAGTTTTATGAGCAGGAAAAACCACTATCGCTAATGGATATTAGATGCTTGATTGTTATCTTGAGACAGGCTGTATAGCAGCTGTTATGGCTAAATCCTCCAATGCCTACCAGCTCAGCAAAGTCTGCTACCAATACAAATTCATTAAGGAGCCGACATGTTGAATTTATACAGCACAGGGTTAGCATTGCAGCTTCTGAGCTTCTGTCTCAGTTACAAGATTGGAATAATAGACGACAATTCACATCCCCTAGTGACTTCTAGGCTGATGGAGTCAATGAGCACTTTAATTCTCAGGCAATGGTTGAAGGTAGTAGTGCATATGATGTGCTGAAGCGAGCTCCATTCTTGGTGCCTTTTACAAGTAGAGTGAAAATCTTTACTTCACATCTTGCTGAAGCAAATGAAATGAGTGGCTCTCATGTTTTTTTTTACTAGAAACCGTTTCAGAATAAGACGAGATCATATATTGGAAGATGCTTTTAGTCAGTTGAGCACATTATTAGAAAAAGATCTCAAAGAAGTGATTCGAGTTACCTTCGTTAATGACTTTGGTGTTGAAGAGGATGGTATTGATGGCGGTGGTATTTTCAAAGATTTCATGGAGAACATCACTTGAGCTACATAAATTCACCTGCTCTCTAAGATATTTCCTAATTTCTATGCTTTAGTTGCAGAATATTTATTTTAGAACTCTATATGCCTGAATTTCTGCAGAATGATTTATTTATTTTATTATTTAATAATTCCTTTAATCGTTTTAAACGAAACCAATTTGTTTGAGACCCTAAAAATAATCTCAAAATTCTAAAAATAGTTCTAATTCCCTAATTTACTTATAAACCCGGATTAATATTTTATTAAATATTTAAGGATCCAATAATTATCCGGAGTGGATAATAATGATCCACTTTGACTCAAATAATATTTTAGAGTCTACTTTTATTTATTTGACCGCTCTTTAATTTGTAAGTCTTATCTCATATATGGTTTATGTGCTTACTCGTCTGCTAATTGATGTTACTTGCTTATCAATTATTATTTTGTGTTCGTTATTAATAGAACGCATGGGTAGACACTAGAATCTAAATTAGAATATTTTATTTGTAGATACAAGCGAGGTAGTAGATAGACGAACAGTGTAGTCGTCCCATTCCAGCTTTAGGACAGCTTCGATATCAGACAAGTATTTTCTACTTGATTATTTTAAACACTTTACAAGCAAGTATTTTCTCCTTGATCATCCTAAACACTTTTGTTTTACTGTTTCGATTATTCATATCATGATAAATAGTTATTGTTCAGAGCTATTTATGATTCCTGTTTTATTCTGTGCATCAGAGTTACTTGTTATTCGTACTCTGAATATTGGAAGTTGATTATAATAAACACGTCATATCTGGTGTTATCGTAGTAAATAATAGGGATATGACCTGTATTTAAAACTAAGCATACCTTTATTTTACTTGGGTTGCTCTATTGGATTGGAAATTTTAGCATAAGAGATCCTAAGATAGGGGTCCAGCATTTTAGGAGGATATGGTAACCAATCCATCTTCCTATAGGCTAACATTACTTGCCTATTTTGGTACCTATATTTTGAAATCCTTGTTATATCTATGGGTATAGAAATGTACCGATGAGCTATAAAGGGGTCCTATTGCTTTTGAACCTGATCAGGGGGCAATAGTGTTTATTTGTGTTGGGATCCAATCCATATTGCCTGTGTGGCTATTATATTTTGATATTGAGCAGTTGATTCATTTTGATGACATACTGCATTGTTTCAGTTGAGATAAACTGTGATTTATTTACTGTTCAGTTTTGATAATAAACTGTTTTATATTCCACTCTCCATACAGATCTCATATTTTGATTACATTTCAATTGTTCATATACTTGCTGAGCATTTCTTTGGCTCACTCTTTCTTTTTATTAAATTCTGTCAGATACACAGTATGAGTCACAGTGGTAGCTCTAGCAGACATAGAGAGCCTCAGGTGTTAGGGCGACTCGATTCTCGGGCTTCCCAGATATTTAGTTGTTTACAGTTTTGTTATAGATAAAATGTGTAATAAAATAAATCTAGACTTAAAACCTATCTAAACTTATGGATTTGAGCGTTGGATTTAGCTTCTAGTTTGTAATATATGATTTGGTTTACTTTTAGTTTCAGCTGCTTAATTTCATACTATAACCTGTTAGCGATCCTTAGTTGTTGGTGGGGTCAATGCGCCTCTTATTCTTTTATTATATTTTATTGTTGATTGGTTGGTGACCCCCAAATCTAGACCCCGGATTTGGAGGGCGTCACAATATTACACTTATTATTATATAATAATAATACTGACTTATTATAACCCTTGCTATGCATGTATTTTTTTTAATATATTTAAAATAAAATAATTTTTTTATTTAATAGAATTTTATATAAAATTTTAATAAAAATTAAAATAAATAAATAAATAACAATATTATAATATTCATAAATTTTAATTTTAAATAAATTAAAGAGTTTAAGTGTTTATAAAATTGAAAAATATTAGTAAATTGTATTAAGTACAAATTGTAATAAGATTCTTAGAATATAAAATTTAGTCTATAATTTAAATATAAGTTAACATTAATAAGATATTGATAAAATTTATATTGTAATAGAATTCTTATAATATAAAATATAAATTATAATTTAGATGTAATATAATATTAATAAATATTTTTAAAGATAATATCCGACGATTTATATCCTTTTTATGATTAATTAAAATTCTAAAAGATTTAACGATTATTATATATTTAGAAAAAAAATTGACAATCATGATTCATGCGATAATCAAAAATTGTGCTAATCAAAATTTTGGATAAAATCTTGTTTATTTATTATATAATAGTATAAATAGATGTTATATACTTTATTAATTAAAAAAAATTATGGAACTATATATTAATTACAAAAATTAAAATACGTGCAGGACCTTATCTCCAAAACGTTAACAATTGGGTGGGACGGGGAGTATATATGTAAGATTTTGTTTTTGATATATTTAATTAAATAGACCTTTATAAGAGTTATAATCTACTTTCTTAAATCACCCTTTTGAATATTTAAAATATATATTTATTATAATTATATATTGATTTATTCAATATTATACTTTTTTATATTTTAATAGTTTTAATTTTATACAATATTGTGTGAATATATTTTATATATTCACATAGTAATAAAATGAGTCAAATTCAAATAAAATATTTAATTTAATAAAAAATTGAGTTTTAATTGAATTTTTTTAAATAAATTAAATATGAACAATGTGAAATTGGGCTTGATTCAGGTAATTTACATTCCGAGTCTAACCGGTTTTTAATAAGTAACAAAACCTGGTCTAATTTATCATCATTCATAGATTTTTTGGGCATGACAAACATATCCATAATTTTAACATTTTATCAAATTTTTTATATTTTTAGTTTAATTATTTTATATAGTGCGAAGCTTTGACCAATAAAAAAATTAATTTTATAATATATATATATATTAAATATAAATTTTTGCTTTAACAAGGTTTGCTTGAGAGGTTTACGAAGAAATAAGTTGATAAGGACGAAATGTGTGGATTGCTAAGAGTTGTTGGTTGACTGGTTGATCAAGAAAGGAAGCGGGACAGAGGTTACTTGCGATACAAATGTATGTCTCTTTCTTTCTCATTTTATTATATTATTATTACAATACTTTTTTGGATATATATACATACAAAGGTCATTATTTTATAAAAGATTATACTTAATTTTTTAGTAAATATAATGAGCCGTCAGTAGTTTATAGTCCAAATTTTCTGCTTTGATGTAGCAATTATCGCACCAACTTGCTGTGTTATCCATTAACAATCATGTGCGGAACTCAATTTATAAATATACTCTCATACTACAGTAAATGATCTTCTCTTATCAATCACGGCGACCAAATTAAAAGTTGAATTTGAAAAAACTTGAACTCATGAAACATTTTTATGTCAGGTGTTTGATAGATATACGACTACGAGCATCACATTTATTCCCCTAGTGTGTGTAAGCGGGTGGTTAAAGTGTGTATTGGTGTAATAAATATAAAATTATATAAATTTAGAAAATAATTAATAGGAGTTTATATTTATTAAAAAGTTACTACCAATTAAATTATAGTTTTTAATAACTGATAACTTATTTATTAATAGTAATTATTAAAATAAATTATATTTTGAAGCTAGAGTTTGAATTTTTTTATCAACTTCATGTTAAAAGTAATTTTTTAAAATTTTATCCAATAGATAACTTCTAAATCTGATTTTTATTCAATTGAAAATTGCAATTATAAAGATAAGAAAATAATCAATTTTATGAACATTAAATTTTTCGCACACGATATGACATTTAGAGAATCTTGCTACTCTTAAAAGATTCTTGGAAGAAATACTATTTTACGTTTAATATTTAGAATCGCTTTCTCGTTTTCAATGTTTTTTATAAGTTATAAATTATTTATCAATCCAGACATCCAAATAAATATTTATTAAACTTTTTTATTTAAATTATATATATATACGAGATAAATGGATAATAAAATGTATGACAGAATCCCATTGAATTATAAATTGTATTCATCGAAATAAATATATTCAAGATTTACATTATCAAAAAGTAAGTAAAAAACAAATGTATGCATATAATATACGTACATGTCTGTATCTCAACTTTGAAGGCAAGTAATCCCCAACCCCATTTCTATTAAATGCACCCCATATATACTAGACTAGATATTATAGATATACATACACACTGACTCATCCACCCCATTGAAAAATCAACAATATACACACACATATGTGTTGTATATAATAAAATCTAAAATTCCTCCAAGGGGATAGCACCGATTCTCATCGATTTCCGTGTCAAGCAAGCTTCCAAATCAACCCCCACCCATCTCAATTTCTTCCTTTTTAATCCACCCCATGATGTTATTTCTCTGATTTAACACCACCCCACTTCAAGATTTTCTCCATTTTCATCTGGGCTTTGCTTATTTTTCTGAATTTTTTGGTCATGGATCGAGACTCTGTGACGGTGCCGGCGGCGATTGTGGCTCCGGCGCCGGTGAATAAGTCACTGGCACCTGGGTTTAGGTTCCATCCAACAGATGAAGAGCTTGTGAGGTATTATTTAAGGAGAAAAGCTTGTGGGAAGCCTTTTCGATTTCAAGCTGTTACTGAAATTGATGTTTATAAATCTGAGCCTTGGGAGCTTGCAGGTAGATTTATCAACTTGTATCTATATTTGCATATAGATGTATGTATATATGTGTGTATAGATGTTTAGATTGTATACTTGTGTTTCAAGTTAGCCCCTTTTTTGTTTTGATGAGTTTAATTTGTAGTCTTTTTTTGTTGTTTTCATTTCTTTTGATGTGTTTCAGTGTCTCTACTGTAAATTTATTTCACGTTTGTACCTCTTTCTTTGATTCGAGTTGTATAACATGTATGTAATATAATTGATTGCTTAATTTTCATTTATGTGGTTGTTTAACTTACTTTGATGTTAAGTTTTGTTTTTGTTTATCAGTTTGTGGGAACCTTGTTAATCTGTAATTGTGATGAATTTGCAAATGAGATTTCGGAAAAGTGGTAAAGATTGGATTTTTATGTTGGAATGCAAAACAATTGTAGGAGAAAATAAAGAAGGGTGTAATGCACTGTTAATATGCTTGCTTTTGTTATTTGTGTGTTTAACTGTGTTTATCTAAAATTTGTATATAGTCTTTTATGTCACTTGACAAAGTTCTTGATTTATGGATTTTAGGTCATTCTTCGCTCAATAGCAGAGATATGGAATGGTACTTTTTCAGCCCCGTTGACAGGAAGTATGGTAATGGGTCTCGATTGAATCGTGCCACTGGCCAGGGGTACTGGAAGGCAACTGGGAAGGATAGGTGTGTACGGCACAAGGGTGAGACTATTGGGATGAAGAAAACGTTAGTCTTTCACAGTGGGCGAGCTCCAGATGGCCAGCGAACCAACTGGGTAATGCATGAATATAGACTTGTCGACATTGAACTACAGCAAGCAGGAGTAGCACAGGTGCCTGTTGTTCTTATTTACATTTTAAAAAGTACTAGTTGAATGTTGTTCTGTAAGTCTGTAACACTTAGGCTAACAGAAAATTATGATCCTTGTTTGGGAGGAAAAAGGATGCATTTGTGCTCTGCAGAATTTTTCAAAAAAGTGGCTTAGGACCACCAAACGGGGATCGGTATGCTCCATTCATTGAGGAGGAATGGGAAGACGATGCAGCACTTTTTGTTCCTGGGGGAGAGGCTGAGGAAGATGTGGCTAATGTTTCTGAAGGAAGGGCTGGGGGAAATGATATTGAGCAGGTTATTTCTTTACCCTGTTGTATAGACCAATATAGGTAAACCTATGCAAGTGTATATATGTGTTAACAAGACACTTTTAGTACAATGCTCTTGCTTGCTGCACGGGAGTTGGCAATTATCGACATTAGTTTCTGTGGTTCTTTAATCAGGCGTATTCTACTCCTTGTTCTACCACTAGTATTTTCACGAGGTGCTTGGTTTTTACATGCACGTCTATATTGTCCGTGTCTTCCCCCCAAATTAATGTCACTCTCACAAGTATAAAAGGCATGCATTTTACAGCCCTAAGCAATTATTTACACTTTCCATAGATTTGTAGCATAAGTCACGAAAGATTGAGACACACGTGGCATTGGCAGAAGTCATTCTCTATTGTAATTTGTACATGCCTTGTAAGGGGAGGAAATTCAGCGTCATGCATGCTAATAAGATATGAGCTCGATTCGACTAGTTCTTCAGTTAGTTGTTTCCCCGTTTGGCATTTCCACCTGTCTTAAACTGCCTGCTTGTTGTTTGCCCCCATGTTGGCGACATCCCCTGTTTATCAGCATGCATTTATAACGAAGCTACAATTTCATTCATAAGCCCATCAAGCAACTTAAAAGTTGGTTATATGTCTACTTCTGATTGCTCTTTTTCATACAAAGGGCTGTGTTTTGTTGGTTCTCTCATCTCTGTCTGACATTAAAAGACATGTTCTTAAATGTGTTGCATCCTCTATTTGAATGTTTTCAGTATATATCTAGGCAAACCCATATGGTATATTTTCATCTTAATTTTTAATACTTTTACAACTTCATCTATTTTAACGTTTTCAGTGTATAGCATATTCTTGTTATTCGATTTTGCGATTACTGGTGATGTGTCAAGGACTCGAGGACTTTTGCTAGAGGTCATAGTATTTATCTTTATTATCATTATGTAAAGGTTAATTCTTCTGGGCTGACTTGAAAAATAACATGATTATGGTAACTTTAGCTCTCCACCGGAAAATTTCATTTACTTCCAAAAGCAGAAAATTTGGTTTAGTCAATTTACTAGTTCAACATTGTAATTTGATTTGCTGTGTTAAATGTGGTACGTTGTGGTGATAATGTGTTTATCTCATTTACTCGTCACACTCTGTATACTACAATATTTTTCTGGGTAGTCACATGCTACATTACTAGATTTGCATTCTGCTTATCACATGACAACATTTCATGTATGTATCCTGGTCTTCATTTGCCAGTCTGAACGAGGAAATATATCACTTGTTGTGTTTTACCATGGGCTCACAGATACAGGATGAAAATAAGGCTCCTCCCCCAAGTGAATCTTTAATCGATTATCAGACGATTCCATTTGTGTGCAAGAGGGAACGGACAGAGGATCACCAAATGAATGATGAAGCGGATCCAGAACCAGTCAATTTGTTCGAACCTAAAAGGGCAAAGCAAAGTGACCCGAACTCTAGCCATCAAAATGGTTCAGAAGATTCTACTACAACAAGCCAAGAGCCAACAGCTGGACCAATGAGTTTAGCCCTCATGGAGTTCCCGTTGTTGGAAACTGTTGGAAATGAGACAACTCCTCAACCAGTCAACCCACCTACATTTGATGCTGACAACCTTGAAAAATCTGTGCCTCCCGGTTACCTAAAATTTATCAGTAATCTAGAAAACGAGATCCTTAGTGTTTCCATGGAGAGGGAGACATTGAAGATTGAAGTGATGAGGGCCCAAGCCATGATTAACATCCTTCAATCCCATATTGAAGTTTTGAGAAAAGATAACGAAGATCTGAAGAGGGCCGCCCAAAGTAAGTAGCCATGTTCACAGACAAAACGCTGTGGATAATGTGCTGACAAGTGAGATGACTATGCCAATCTCATCGTCTTTCTATCCTGCATCATCAACCAACCTCCAAAACATTAACTTCTGCTATGGGTTATTATATCTCAAGGTATGTAGCTGTGTCAAAACCCTGTAATCTTAGCTTTCTAGTTGTAGGCTCTTGAACCCTTTTCATGAAGGTTTTATCGATATTACTGATGAAGGAAATTGAGGATCAGAAACTGAGCTCTCCTTATGTACTCTGTAGCTGTACCCTGTAGCTTGTTCAATGTAATTCCAAACTGTGTAGGAGGGTCTGTAAGACTGTAACCTTGTCTTTCAATAAATCTCCGTTTCGGAGACATCCATGGGGTTTTTACATGATTATAATTAATTAATTATTTATTTATTAATATTCGATAAATAAATAATTTTTCCTAGTCCCAGCAATATAGGAACTATAATATATTTTTAACCTCCATAAATAAATGATCTCATGGTATGCATATTTATATCTTTTTTCGTTTACCGTATATTGAAATTGCTTGGTTTATAATCTAATGAGGAGTAACTTTTAAAGTTAAATTTTTTTTGCACCACTTCCATTTATTCAGCATTAAATTGAGAAGCAATTGGGCTGCTGGTGTGCGATGAGACACTGCCACAGTGCTACGGGTGCAATTATATAGTTCAAAAGACTGGTACATTATATTGACGGAAACAATTTTCGGATGTTTTTTTAAAATTATTTCTAAATCATTGAGAATTTGAGACCGATTGGCGAGCATATTCAAACAAGCAGGTCCACTATCATCTACCATTTGATGTTAAAGTGGCCGTTTGGGGTTCCTTAAACTTAAAATAAATATTTTATTTTATTTTTATTCTTTACATATTTTCATATTTTTTTTAAAGATAAATATTTATTTTAGAATTTTAAAATCAAATATGAACTTCAAAATAAAAAATAAGTTACTTATTTTCAGAAAAAGTACACACATCCCTACTTTTTTCCGGAAATAATGGCTTATTTCCGGAAATAAGCCGCAACCAAACAGCCCCATAGAAGGATTGTTTTCACGTGGGAAATTTCCGGGATAAATGGTTCCTTTTGGCTACCTTACACTATGGTTACTGGTTAGCTAAAGTGATATAAAATAGATATTATTTAAAAATTTGTTGAATTAGTAAGAAATTCACTTCAATTGTATTAGTTATAATCAATAATTGTATTTAAAAAATAATTTTTATTACTATTTTGAAATTCTAATAATTATATTACAACAATTATATTTTAAAAGTAATTAATTATATATACATAAAAGAAAATATTAATAAATTTTTTATTCAATACAAGTAAAAATAGAAAAATATAATTAATATAAAGATAAAATTATAATAAACATTACTTTTATATATTATAAAACATATAACTAAGAAAATATTATATTGTATTAGTATTTTTATAACAATTCAATATACTAAAATAATATACTAAAATAATATATATATATATATATATTATAATATAAATTTTAAAAAAGCTTTACATATTTTAAATATTTAAAAAATAATTTAAACTATTATTTCATATATTATAAATAAATAAATAAAATTAGAAACTAAGCAAAAACATCCTATATTTTAGCTATAATATATTGTCACGTAAACTTTATACTTAACCGTAGCTTTAGCTTGGAGAAAAGTTGTTATTATAATATAGTATAGATAATATTTTAAAAGTAATTTCTGTTTACCGCATAAAACAATTTCCGATTGCATTTAGCAAACCCCGTTATGAAATAGTAAATCCGGGCTGAAAAAGTCTGCGGGTACGTGGCGAAAGTTGAAATTAGGGTTCGATAACAAATCCCAACAACCCCATTTTGATTTCTCAAACTGCATCACAAAACCCTTGAATTTACAACAAAAATAAAGTATAAAATGAATCGAACCAGGAGAATTCTCAGCTCACTTAAACTCGCCAACTCGCTCTACTCGACTCGGTTCATCACAACTCACTCACTCTCCCATCTGGTAACTCATCTTTCTCCTTCAATCTCACCCCATTTTGCAACACCCATTTGTATATCTACCCATAAAAATGTCTTCTTTTCATCGAAACCTGAGCCAATTATAGAGCTTGTTGTATCTCAAGATTGGTCAAAAGAGTTAGAACAACAACTGTTTGATACAAAACCTGAATTGACCCATTGTAGTGTTATTTTTGTTTTGAAGAGACTTGATAAAGACCCATTTAAAGCTTTCAATTTCTTTATCTGGGTCGTCGATAAATTTGGATTTGAGCCTAGTTGTGCATTGTATAGCTTGTTGCTTCAAATTTTGGCTAATAATAAGTCGATGAAAGAGTTTTGGATTGCTGTGAAAATGATGCAAGAACAAGGGTTTTTTATCGATGATGATACGTATAAGAGTGTTATTTGGGTTTTCAAGAGTTTTGAGATGAGTAATGAAGCTATGGCTTTTAAGCATTTTTATTATAGGATGATTCGGGATAATGCTACGGATAGTGTTGTAAAGGAGGTTGTTAGTGTAGTTATGGGTTCGGAGTGGAGTGATGAGGTTGAGAAAAGGTTGTTGGATATGAAGATTTCTGTTTCGAATAATTTTCTTCTTAGGGTGTTGAAGGAACTTCGAGAGAGTCCGTTGAAGGTGGTGAGAGTTTTTAAATGGTTTAGTGAGGGTTGTGGCTGGAAACAAAATGAAGTGACTTATAATGCGATTGCTAAAATTCTTGGGAAAAAAGACAGTATAAGTGAGTTCTGGAATATTGTTAAGGAAATGAAGAGTGAGGGTCATGACATTGATATTGATACGTATGTGAAGATTTCAAGGCGCTTTCAGAAGATCGAGATGTTAGAAGATGCAGTTAAGCTTTATGAACATATGATGGATGGCCCATATAAACCCTCAGGAAATGATTGTAGCTTGATTCTGCAGAGCATTTCTGCGACTAGTAATCCAGATATGGAGCTGGTGTTCAGAGTTAAGAAGAAGTATGAAGCAGCAGGACATATCCTCTCGAAGTATATTTATGACGGAATCCATAGGTCTCTGGCTAGCGTGGGAAGGTTTGAGGAAGCAGAGGAGATTATGGAAGCCATGAGAAAAGGAGGATACGAGCCTGATAACATAACCTACAGCCAATTGATGTATGGACTTGGTAAAGCGGGAAGACTAGAAGAGGCATGTAAGGTGATTGATATTATGGAAGCAAATGGATGTGTTCCTGATCGCAAGACTTGGAACATTCTGATACAAGTACATTGTGCAGCTGGTGCAGTTGACAAGGCATTGTTTTATTTTGAAAAGATGATGGAAAACGGCTTTGATGCTAATGCTGATCTCTTGGACATACTAGTTAAAGGGTTCCTTAACCAGAACAAAACTTCTAGAGCATACAAGTTGTTGGATGACTTGGTGAAGAATGTTCGTCTAACACCTTGGCAAGATACTTATAAAAATATCATCGACAAACTTTTAGGAGAAAGGAAACTCGAACAAGCCCTGGACCTTTTAAGGCTCATGAAAAAACACAATTATCCACCTTGCGCGAAACCTTTTAATAAATATATTTCAAAATATGGAACTGTGGAGAATGCCTTGGATTTCTTCAAGGCGTTGAGTTCAAAAGATTATCCAGCTGTTTCTGCCTATCAACTCATGTTTCAATCTCTCTTTCAGCAAGGTAGATATTCCGAGGCAAAAGATCTGCTTTCCAAGTGCCCCCTTCATATCTGCAAACATAAGACTATATGCAAACTTTTTGGTTCTTATTAGAGACTAGCGCCATTCCTAGTGATTACAGCAAGTCCAATAGCACCCTAGTAACTTCCTTGTATATATTAAAATATTGTGTTTAGGAATAATTTTTTATTAATAAAATTTAAATAAAGAATGATGAAGACATTCTTTTTTTTTGCCACAAAATGAAATTTCATTAATTAACCAAATCATTCATCATTAATTAACTATGTTCGGAAGTGCCTTTCCCTCTGGGGTAGGAAAATAGTAGAACATCTATATCTCGTTAAGTAATGCGCTACGTTGTTCGCGGACTGTTTAATAAATTTCAAAGACACTCCTTGATTTACTAATTTAAATAGCATTTACTTGCATTCATCAATTGTCCTGCCCAGGTACGAAAGTTTGACGAAGAGCTCCTTACAGCTTGGACTGCTATGAGACAATCCGCCTCCACTTCAACATCGTGACATCCTTTCTGCTTTACCCAACTTAGAGTTTCACGAATTCCCATTGGCTCAGCTACCTCTGGAGCGACATTGCCACGAATACATCTCGATGGTGCTTCTATTAGTTCCCCATCGACATTGCCACGAATACATCTCGATGGTGCTTCTATTAGTTCCCCTGTGAATCTCTTGCTACCATCGCATAACTATAACTATTAGAAGTTTCAAACAATGCAGCGTCGATATTAACCTTAATCTTTCCTTCGTTAGGAGTTCTCCGTGCTTATCACCATCCGCTTGAGTCATGAAACCAAGATAGTGATCAAACGAACTGTCTTGTGCACTTGTCCATCGATTGAGGACAAATGTACTAACATTTTAAGAAACCACCGGAAAAGCATCTTGGACTTGCTCTTAACTTCCGCTTTTGTGAATAATGTTTGTTCAACATGCAGCCCAATTTTNTTGAAAATTGTTTATATAATAATTAAATGTGACTATTTGGCAAAAATGAATACATAAACGTGACTTAAATTCTGAAAATTATGAAATGAGTATTATTCATGTATTTTTTATAGTTTAGTTTCCATTCATTTCTTGTTATTTTGTTAATACAAATACCCTACAAATGTACATTATTAAAAAAATTATTTAAATTGATAATAATTTTAAATGAAAAAAGTACTTTTAAAATAATCCAAACAAGCCCTCCAAAGCTTCAAAAGCGTGATGGAAAATGGCTGAGGTTTTAGCGTGTCAAAGAAATTCGCTCATGTGTGACGAATTTTCATGCTTCTCTAATTTATTGATTATTTTTGTCTCTTGTGTAAGTATATAAATATATAAAAATAATCACCTCTAATAACCGTCAAAACATATAATTTATTTTTTCTGAATAATAGTTATATTACAAATATATTAGATCATATAATATTAACAATAAATCTAAAACTAAATAGAGAATGGGGTGCAATAACTATATTTTGAGATGTAATTCTAAGTCGTAAAAATATAGAAAATAATTGATCCGTTGACTTTACCATAAATAATTATAAATTAAAAACCATATATACTTTTAATTTAATTTATAAAAAGAAATAAACGGACCAATACGACAAATTGACAATATCTCTTTAATTTAATTTGTGCCATATATACAAATATAATCTAAAACAATAGTATTGGTCATATATAACCAAGCAGTCACCCTTAGATCCCTCCCTCCGTCTTTTACCAATACACCTACATTATACATACACACACCCTTTACATATACATACAAACCAAAAGCTCTGCAATTGAAACCCTAGACATCTCGAAAATCCCCCAAAAATCGTGATTGAAAACACAACCTCGTAAATTAATGGATTTGGATGCTAAAGTGACAGCAGTAACAGGCTCTTCATCATCACTGGCGCCTGGATTTAGGTTTCATCCAACAGATGAAGAACTGGTTAGGTACTATCTCAGGAGAAAGATCTGTGGAAAGCCCTTCCGTTTCGATGCCATTTCTGATATCGATATTTACAAAGTTGAGCCTTGGGATCTTCCAGGTTCGAAACGATCTTTTCGTAAACTAAACCAAACATACCCGGTATATCCCGCTCACTCGTGTTTAATAACACGTGTGATTGTGTGTATATGCACGTGACTTATTTTTGTGCATTTTAGATTTTTAGTTATTATTAGTTATAAATACTAGAATAAATTTAATTTAATTTATTGTTTAGATGCAAAATGGTGTGTTCTTATTTTAGTTTTCGATTTCGTGGGAATTATTTTTTTGACAGGTTAAAGAATTGAAGATTGTATTTTAATTGAGTAATTATAGGTGATTTAAAGTAATTGTTGTATGGAGTATACGTTCGTGCATAGAATTCAAATGGCTTGAGAAATGTAGCTAGAGGTGAATAATTTTAATGTCTTTGTTATGTTAAGTTGCTGTATATGGATTTAAATGTGATACAGTATTATATATTGTGAGTNATTGACAGGTTCAAGAATTGAAGATTGTATTTTAATTGAGTAATTATAGGTGGTTTAAAGTAATTGTTGTATGGAGTATACGTTCGTGCATAGAATTCAAATGGCTTGAGAAATGTAGCTAGAGGTGAATAATTTTAATGTCTTTGTTATGTTAAGTTGCTGTATATGGATTTAAATGTGATACAGTATTATATATTGTGAGTTGGTAACAATCTTCTGATAGCAATTGTGTTTTTATTCGTATATTTGAATTGAATACAATATTTAAATCATTGTACATTGTGTATGTACACCGGCATTATGTACTCTAACTTTAGATTGATATGTCGAATGTTTGATTCAGGGAAATCGAGACTGAAGAGTAGAGATCTGGAGTGGTACTTTTTTAGTTATCTTGATAAGAAGTATGGGAATGGCTCAAGGACTAATCGAGCAACTGATGGAGGGTACTGGAAGACGACCGGGAAGGACAGGGCTGTTTACCATAGGACTAAGATTGTTGGTATGAAGAAAACTCTAGTGTATCACAGTGGCCGGGCTCCTCGCGGTGAGAGGACTAATTGGGTCATGCATGAATACAGACTTATCGACGAGGAGTTGGAGAAAGCTGGANTAGATTGATATGTTGAATGTTTGATTCAGGGAAATCAAGACTGAAGAGTAGAGATCTGGAGTGGTACTTTTTTAGTTATCTTGATAAGAAGTATGGGAATGGCTCAAGGACTAATCGAGCAACTGATGGAGGGTACTGGAAGACGACCGGGAAGGACAGGGCTGTTTACCATAGGACTAAGATTGTTGGTATGAAGAAAACTCTAGTGTATCACAGTGGCCGGGCTCCTCGCGGTGAGAGGACTAATTGGGTCATGCATGAATACAGACTTATCGACGAGGAGTTGGAGAAAGCTGGAATTCTCCAGGTGAGGGTTTATGTTTGTATATGTTTTGCTTTTAAGTTCTAAGAGGAAATATTTTAATAAGCTCCGGACTGTAAAAGTATGAATGCAAACCAGCTGCTAAATACAAGAACTTAAATATGGCGGTTTGGTGATATATCTTAGAATTCTTTAATTTGGTTTTTACATCTGTCTGAAATTCTTAGTATGTGAAAATTCTTGTTTTGACATAGTTTTTGAATTGGGTGGGCAGGATGCATTTGTTCTATGCAGGATATTTAGAAAGAGTGGTTCTGGACCTAAGAATGGAGAGAAGTATGGTGCACCATTTGTTGAAGAAGAGTGGGAAGATGATGAGTTGGTCATGGTCCCGAAGAATGAGTATGCAGATGAACAACAAATTAGTGATGATGCCTATTTGGATGAGAATGATCTTGAGGAGGTTTGTCTCTGTCGTACAATATTATATTCTCATCTGAGTTTGTAGTCGCAGAAGATTTATTTTATTATTCAAAATAAGGTCTGTTTGAGTTTAGTTCTGTATATTTGCTCTACGGAAGTTTATGCTAACCCCTTTGAGTTTTGAAGACTCCCCATCTCTCTCTCTCTCTCTCGTGTTCTATTATGAAAGTGCTGAGGGGGTGCTTACCACATGACATCACCTTTTTTTCTTCTTCTATATATATCACTTAAATCTGTAAAATATATGAAAATGTAGCGCTTATATTTCGACTACGCAAGAAAATATTTCCGTCTTAGCGACTGGTTTGTGTTAATTTTGTTTCCTTCTGCAGATTCTTGGTGCTGCTGATCCTGTGTATGAGTCTACTCTTCCCTTGAATGTAGTTTATGGGGCTGAAAATCAATATCTTGGGGGGTCCACAAACTTCATTGATGAAGCTCAGGAGCCATTGGGGGGTGTCGATGAGAATAATTACTTGCAGGAACAGCCTGATGGCACAAGTCTATGTAATTTGCACAGTGTTGATGAAAGTAGTTACCTTCAGGAACAGCCTGATGGCACAACTTTATTTAATTTGCCAGTGCAGTCCAACATGGATACAATATCAGTCAAGCATGAATATATTGGTGCATCAAGCAATGCAGAGAATCCTGCAGGTGTGGAATACTTACTTGATGAACCACTTTTAGATGCTATGGATAATCCTGAATATGTTGATGGGTCTTTCATTGAGACTAGTGATATTAAACCATCTGTTGAGGCGGATCCTTCAAGTTTTGAAATGCTTGATGAATACCTGCAATTCTTTGATTCCACCGATGGCAACTTGGATTATTCCAGTTTTGAATTTCCAAATATTGATTCCGCCGATGGTAACTTGGAGTATTCAGGCCTTGACTATTCAAATATGCTGGAAACTGGGGATCTTCCTCCTGAACCAGCAGCATTGCTCTCACAGGATGTGATGCCCAAGGTACCATCTCATTTAAAATTAAATTTGCATTTTTAGAGTATCATTATTATTCAGTTTTGTGGGACAACTAAATCATTTTTTCTCTGCCAGGATGGAAACGAAAATATTAAGCAAGAGACTGAGGAAGGATCGCTTGTGCTAGGAGGGCAGAACAATGATGAAAATATCAAGCATGAGACTGTGGAAGGATCACTTTTGCCAGGAGGGAAGAACAATGATGTTCCGTCTTCTTCAAATGCAGCAGAATCAGGTGGTGTCATTGGTCCTAGTTTCATTCAACTATCAGGATTGATTACATCCTATATCATTGCTACATACATGACATATTTATACTCACTGAATAGATTTGTCTACAATTTCTATGTTTTTTATCCATCTAATTAACTTGTTGTCAACAAGTTCTCATTTAAAGTCTATGTTTGTGATGATGCAGATTTCCCCTATCAATTCAGCAAGCATGCCAGTCGAATGTTGGGGAATTATCCTGCTCCTCCGGCATTTGCGTCAGAGTTCCCCAGAAAGGATGCAGCTTTACGTTTCAATTCTGCTTCTCCCAGTTCAATCCATGTCACTGCGGGTATAATTCAGATAAGAAACATGAGTTTGAGAGGCACTGGCATCAGTTGGTCATATGGTAAAGATGGCCGTCTCAATGTTGTCCTTTCTTTTGGCCTGTCGAGAGTTGATGATATTTCTGCAGAGGCGGAACCAGCCTCCAGCATCATCCCTAACAAAGCTCATTCAGCAATATATCGGGGTTGGTTTTACTTCATGTGCATGTGGGTGTTGTTTTTAACAATGAGCTTCAAAATTGGATCCTACATCTGTGCCAAGTAATGCTCGTTAATCTCCCATCAACTAATCAACCTGATACAACTGCTCATATTGCGAATTCACATATTTTTAGTTTTAATTTTAGAACATGTGGTGTCATAATTATATCGAAGCATGGAAACCCTGTGATGGTGTTGAATGATTGCTTCCATTTGAGTTGTGGATTCTGCTGTGTAAGGTTTTAGTGTGCAAACTTTGCACCTAGTCACCTATTGAATATAGATTGCATATTTATTATTTCTTTTTAATTAGTGTTAAATTAGTCTAGTACTCGTATTTTCCAGGTGGGGCTTTTAAAGGCATTTCTATATTTTGTTGGTTGTTTTGACATCTGGTCATCGTCTCTTAGAACATCCAGCTAAATTTAATAGGTTTAATTTACCCGTCCAGAGATGCTCTTTTGCTGAAGGGGTTTGTGTTGTTTAAAGGAATTGCAAAGCATCAAGGTCTGTGGTCAACACGAGATTAACTTTGAAGTTGAAGTTATAATGAAAAGTCTGGCAGTTGACTAATGTTTAACTTTTTGGAGTGGGAAGAAGTTATAATGAAAGTCTAATGTTTAACTTTTTGGAGTGGACAGGATATTAAGATGACGTATAGTTATAATGAAAGGAAATGGTTGGTGGGAGTTGCTAATGATTGCAGTGATTGTCATTTTATAAGTTGATGATTTTTGCTAATTTTGAAGAAAAGGTTCCGATGCAAGTAATCTAATGTAGGCAAACTCATGATATATTAGTGTATGCAAACAAACCTTAATTAGACCCTTGTGATTTGAAGTCCGATTTGTTTCCAGAACAAAAACCTAAACCAACCCAACTGGCTGATCAATTTCAAAAGTATTTTAAATAGCCGTGGGGACTCGTGGGCCGGGTGGCAGTGTAAGAGGAAGTAAAAATGTAATGCTATACTTGGTTCTATAGTTAAAAAAAATCTAACTCGAACTTGAAGGGTTTTTAATAAGATGATTAAAAGATTACAAAACAAGAAAATTAAAATTAACACATAAATATAATTTATTATTAAAATACCTTACTAGAAAAAAATATTACAAGAACGAGATCATCAAATAATTAACGTTAATCTCACATTTCTGCATTTAGAATGTTCACTTGCTTTTGTTCAGAACGGTAAAATTAATGTTGTTACTACAATTGATATTATCGCATTTGCATTGCACAATCTGTATAAAAAATAAAAATGAAAAATGAAAGCAACTCAGAGACACGAATCTGACTAACTTGTTCTTTCTCCTCCCACGCGGAAAACAAAAACCGGTCATGCCTTGAGGCGCATCTATTTGAGATGCCCATGTTTTAGTACGTTGAACCAACTCATGATTTCATTTTTTACAATAAATTAAACAAAAACAAGTCTTTTTAGAAAAATTAAATATAAGAAAGGTTTTTATGGATCAATTCAATCTTGACAACATATTCTCACTCGGACTGGGACTAATCCAGTCTCATCACTGACAAGAACATTTCAAGCATGAACCAATAGGTCCGTGAGATAACAGGAGGATATATTCATCACTTCAACGATTAACTGAAGCGAACTGAGCGGGCTACATGCACATACATGGCCTGAAAGGCTGTAAGGAAGAAAATCAATATTCCACCTCGACTCCCGAGGAGTAATGTCACATGGGGTAGTAGGACAAGCCTACACAACGTTCAACTCAAGAATAACTGACTTGAGCAAAGAAACTAAAACAACTTAGATTTAGACCAACATAATCCAAAACACCGAACATTTGAATAAACAAGCTAACAGGTTAAGACAGGTAGCTTCCAGTTAAGGGAACCATGGGCAGCAACACCAGCATCCAGGCTTTCATCGCCTGTAGCTTTAGCATCAGTCTGGTTCTCCAAGCCAGCATCAATCATATCCAAGTCAACAAACACTCGGGCAATGTTGGTGAGCCCATTACCCAAATTCCCATCTTCAGCACCATCACGAGGTTCAAGAGCTCTCCCTGTAGTAGATGCCATGTCAACCTGCAAATAATGTCCGCATCTGATTCCCTGGACGGCTCATCACAATATCCACTAGAGTCGGAGGATTCCGGAAGGGGGCAATTAAAGATGGACCCTGGGAGCATACGAGGTTCCTCGTGTGGAAACAGACCAACAAGTTGAGGGCAGACAAAGACAAGGTGCTTGAGAGAAAAACAAAAGTCACAGTAGTGAAATTGCTGGTATAAGACCTTAACAAGATCATTGTTGTCAGCATGATGAGCATACATAGCAAGTTTGAAAGTGCCTGGCCTAGGATCCATCGCTCCCAACGTAATTAGCATCTCAGCCTCAAGCAGAGGTTCACCTGTCTTATCATAAGTAGCAGGGGACATATCCACCGGTTGTCCAACAGCAAGGCTAACTTTCTCAGTAACATCAACACTACGAGAACTAGGAACAAATTCAAACCAAAACAAGTGACCACTAATTTCAAGAGGACTATGCTTAAGTGCTCGATTCACACATTTAGAATCCTGAAACCTAAACACTAGGAACCCACCATAATGTTTGTACACATTAACTAAGCCAACTAGACTATACAAATTAAGCGCCGTTTTTGTAACAACATCAAAGTCATAACACCAATCATATGTAGTACCATAGCAGCAAATCTTTCCAGAGAAAGAAGAGGAACGCAAAAAATCAACCTTAGGTTTTACACATGTCTCACCACCAGTTCTAAATAGAGCGATATCATCAGCAACTATTTCATGTGAACAAAAGAAGTGAGAGGAAGGAAGAACCTGATTGTGATTAATGCCATAAACTTCACTGGGCATGGAGCGCTACTGGGGATCCAATCGAACGGTGCTTGAATCAGGGCCATTAAACACACGCCAATCGACATTATGACCAGTCGACGCGGGTGGATTCTTAGGGTTAGAGAAAGCACGAGGATTAAGCATAGTGTCCAGAAAACAAAGGAGATCAGAAGGGTTAATTTCGGGGACAAGGAGCAGATACTGGCGGAGACAAACCTTAGAAAGACAAGAGGGGAACAGCTTATAAAGAAGGGCCATAGTGCAAGAAGAGGGGAAAATCGAGAGGCAGAGAAGGCAAATAGACGAGGAAGAAGAAGGGGAAAGGGTAAAGTAGGAGAGAGAAAGGAGAAAAGGGGAGTCGACTCTCATTTGCAATGTTCACTGTTACTGAGATTGAATTTTCAAACTCCCGGTTGTTTCGAATGTTTACAGATATTAGACACATGTTTACTTAACATACAATAAACCATCAGAAAATAATAAAAAGGGCCATTCCTGCCAGCTGCCTCTGTCACACAAAAGCATTCTAGTCCTATTTTGATATGTAAATTGAGAGACTTCTTTATTTTTTTTTTAATTTTATTGTATTCTATCTTATTTTAGATATCAGAAACAAGACAGATTTTGAAATAAAATTAACCATTTGAATTTTGCAGACATTGTACCACTCTAGCTAGAGGTTCGAAACACCTACGCCTACTCGCAGCTTAGAAAAATTCATAAAGTAAAATAAAAAAATATATACAATGGATTACAAATTAACTAAATAAGGCAAGAATACATGTTTATGCTATTGTACATATTTTCCGAGAATTTTATGGTAACGATATTGCTTCCTGATGTAAGAACTTGGAGTATGTCTGGTACCTGCCAGGCAAAAATTCTAAATATGATTTGTGTGCAATTATCTACATTTCTCGAGGAAGCATGGTGTCCGCGGGTACATTTCTCGACATAGGATTTATTTTGAGGTATATAATTAATTTTTAATTTTATAGTAGCAAAGAGCCATGAATATAAGTGTGGACTCCTGAGTTCCTCAAGACAAACTACTAAACTGATATATATACATGTTCCAACCAAATATTTCAAGGAGAACGGACCGCGTCAAAATAGAGACTTAGCATCTTATTTCAAAATTAGGATCTTTATTTGAAAGAAAGATTGTAATAGTATCTAACAATATTCTATACAGAAGAATTCACGAAAATATTAATAAAACAAAAGGCATGTAATTGTTATTATGATGTGTACCTGTTTGAGGCAAGCTGAATATCAACAGCATTTTCCACATGACTAAGTGAGGTGAAAGATCTGAAATTCCAGATTCAATATTCAGTAATCTACTATCTACAATCATCTATAATATAATATTAACCAGTGAGTACCATATAAAGAAGTAAAAACAAACAAGGAATTCCACATCAAATCTAGGCTTCAAAATCTCTGTACACGATGGTTTAGCATCTTCACTGTACTCCTATGGCTATATATCACATTTACCAAAAAATAAATAATCAAACAGTTTAAATCAATTACCAGTACATAATACTCATTTGCAATCAGTATGGCAAATTAACAAGGAAAAAAAGAAAGTAATAGAATCAACTGAGAGAAAGAGATAAGCAAATTGGAGGCTATAGTGAAATGCATAGCTAATATGAATTTAAACGCCCTCTTCTATTTCTCTCTTAGCCAGTTTTTTGGTCCTGCTGCATTTCAATATATCATGACAATTTTTTTTAATATAGAACCAACTATAGCTCTTAAAACACACAAGTTAGAAGTAGGCAAAGAACAATATTGCATATACTTTGAAAACTATGTGTAGTTTAAACATGATTTTTTATATATTGGAAAATCTTTCCAAATGTTTCCAAGAAAGGGTTAGACTGCAAAAAAGAAAAAAGAAAAAAAGGCATACATATATTATCCATGTATTACACAAGATGTTTAACTGAATTACATTGCATAACACAGGGATCCAGTTTCAATCTCACCACTTTCGTAACTCACCTAGCCATGACTTTAAGTCTTTAACAGCACATAGAAAAATATACAGTCAGTTCAGCTAGTAAAGCATAAATTAACCTCATCAACCTCATTCAGGGGAGAAAGGGAATTGGATATATATAATATAATGACAAAGAAGAGCCACTTTGAATTCTAACACTCTAGGATAACAAGAGGTTTTAAAGGAAGCATGACCATGGGCTTTGGCTATCCATCTAGCATTACAAAATTCTCATCAGCACACAATAGGCAAGCGGGAATGATTCAATTTGATGTTTCAGGATCAGATGAGCTCCATAAGTTTCAATGCCTGATTTTCTACAAAGTAGACTAAGTTATCAACTTACGTAGAGGCTACTTATGTTTAAATCATATGCAGCAAATAAGGATTGTATATTGTACAACACTAACAAGCCGGGCAAAATAATCTTAGCTAACGATTAATGTTGATCTATTTTACAATAGTTCAGTTAGGGATCAACAAGTATTTTAATCTTAATCGATAGGCTATATTTATATTCATTTGAGCCAAACTATTATAGCCTTAGGTTGTTGTGATATGATTATATTTCACTATTTATACTTCATGTAAGATTATTATTATTCAATGCTTATTATACACTCAGTTTACCTAAATATTCAGTGGTTAGAAATCTCTAGGTTTAATGATTGTTATTATGTTTTGCAGTTGAGTCACCAATTCTGTTACTCTTTCATTATTTTATTTATTGCCCTAGTTCGACAATGTCTATTGATTGATAGCCATTATGTAACACCCCAGTCCCACATCGAGTAGATTGAGATAATTAGTTCATGTAGAGTATTACTACTAAGTGCACCCAACAAATCATGATCTTTTGGGGGCCTGTGGTAGGTTTGTGGATTACCCAAGTTGTTACATTTGAGCCAGTTTACTTTGGTTTATTTCGGATTCGGAAGTCGGGACTTGATCTGATTTTCGAAAAAGGTTCGGGATTTGACCCGGATTATCACATATGGTATTCAGACTTTCAGAGCCAACTCTCGAAAGTTTGATTCGTCAAAAGTTTGATTTGTCAAGTTTCCGGAGGTGGGGACACGAAGACTGATGATATTATCCCACAATGGAAAGAGATCCGAAGGTGGGGACACGAAACTAGCCAGTATTATCCCACAATGGCTAGGGGACACGAAATCATCCGGTATTATTCCACAATGGCTAGAGAGGTACGATCTAGGCGTATGAGCTATCTGTTAGGCATGACGAGGACGTCAGGAATTTGAGTGGGGGAGTTTGTAACACCCCGGTCCTACATCGAGTAGATTGAGATAATTAGTTCAGTATATAAGGTAGAGTATTACTACTAAGTGCACCCAACAAATCATTGGGGGGCTGTGGTGGGCTTATGGATTACCCAAGTTGTTGCATTTGGGCCAATTTACTTTGGCTTATTTCGGATTCGGAAGTCGGGACTTGACCCGATTTTCAAAAAAGACTCAGGATTTGACCCGGGTTGTCACACATTATCTATAAAGTCTAAAAGACGGTTAAGTGCTACTTGACTTTCCACTCAAGTCCGACAAGTTGTACGGTACCGGGCAGTTTCCAATATCCCAGACCATGGTGATTGCAGACCAAACTTTTTGATACTCTTCCTTTGAGGTTTGAATGATGCAAACTTTCATTACCGGATTCACATATTTAACTGCAAAAAATATTAGAAGTCGGATACTTTAGATAAATGGGTCAAAAGTCAAAACTCAAGAAAGATACCATTAAAACTTTGTTTGATAATATCCCAAGAAGCTTAAAGAAGGTGGAATTATCCAATGCTGACTCTGAGAATGCTTATCATTGTGAAAAAGAGAAAGAGAACAATAGAACATGCAAGTGTTAATTCAGTGCAGGTAGACAGTTTAATAGGTTAAATTAGTTAAAATCGCTTTATCTTTTTGTAAGACGACTGAAAAGAGATAAATCTATACCAATATGTCGCCACGGCTAAATCACCAACTCCATGTTTTAGGGTTAAGCCTTACTCTTTCCATATCCTTTATATGGAATTTTTAATAGCGGCAAAAGAGTCGAAGCATGAGACAGAGTTATATATATGTGTCTTTATACTCAAAATCACAGTATATATATCCACGCACACATAAGATTAGAAAGCACCTTACAGATTGCTAAGTTTTTGAATTAATATATGGAACCAGTGAAATGTATACATGTATGTAATCCATAAGCTCTAATGAGTGTGTGTGTCAAATAGATTATGGCACTCAAACAGCTAGTACTGTATCTACCTATCAAATTGAAACTGCTCAAATAAAAAAAACATACGATATGATTAATGTATTTCTTATGCACTTTTCTGTTTCAAAGTATACATCCAAAGGCACCTATATAGAAATTAAACACATACACACATCTTGCAATGAAGAATGGGGATTTCAGCGCAAGACAGCATGAAATCCAACGTAATTCCTTATGTGACATTACCTTCATCAAGTTGATGATCATTTCAAACAGATATTACAAATACCATACCTAAAGAAGTGGTTGTCTAGCATGAGTGATTTCCAATTTCACACTCTGGTTTGTGGAATAACATGGCGCTCATATCGGTAATAATCAAATGAATAAAGTGCTCACTGAGTATGAAGGGTAAAGGTTTACTGTGTATACAACATTATACGGTCTCCATCCAATATGGTGATAGGTTTTTTAACCGCTTCCACGAAAAAAGAGTCCGTCTCTATCCAATATGGTGATCGGTTATGAAAAGAGCCCCTGGAATTATATATTAACAGCTACCATCTAAGGACCTACTGACAAGACTAGAAATTCTTTTTTAAAAAATTGCTGAATTTGAGCTATATTTCAGTTAACTCGAAATATTGCTGCACAAATGTGGTTGCAGAAATATGGAGTTCATTATAGTATATACCAATTCCTTTTTTCAACCCAATCAAAATTTAAAACACATTAGAGACCAATTCCTCGTGATTTGACAAGTTTGAAAAATCGGTACAGAGCTTACTCCTATTTACAAAGATATATATAAGAGGAACACTATGATAGAGTCATGATGAATATTTTTACATATACGAATTGTTACTTTTGATATGGCATGTATAGAAGTTCCATTGCATCTATGGTACAACTCTGATATTTATGGTACAAAACTGTGAACATGATAAGTTGCATTGCATCTATAAATGCATAATACTACCTCTGATACTATTGGTACAAAAAGGTAAAAACAACATTTTTCGTTGAATTTATATAATAGGTTTCTAGGTGTTTATACATTAGACTATGAAACACATGTCTCTAGGATGCTATTTACAATCTTCAGCTTTAATAGTAAAATGTGTATCAGCAAACATAAATGATCACCCAACAAATAAGATCTAAACCTAGGTAATATAATCGAATTTTATAGTCCGCATATCAGAAGGGTTATCTCTTTCCTCAATAAGACTACATTATCTGCTTTGGTCATCCTCTTTCTGCTTCACTTTAATGCAAGCATTTAGATACACTTAGCTTCCGCAACATAGATGTGCTTTGTCAATTTTTTCATCTTATAGTTCTGCAATTATTTCAATCAAATCATGCTTCTCTCCACAAAAAACACAAGATTAATCAACATTTTCAAATTTCAATAATTAATTAAATTCGTTACTATTATGCCTAGACATCGCTAGATAACAGCAATATATGTTTATGCGAATATACCTTTACACATAACATCACATACATAACAAAAAAAGGGACACGAATACAACATACCACCAAATGAAGATCAGTTTAGCCGAGGCTTGCTCTTTCACCAACTTTTCAGCATAATTAGCGTATAGTAACATATTTCAGTAAAAACCTAATTAACAATCTCAAATTATTTATACACACATACAAGGGCGAAAATCTGTGAAAAACTGCCATGAGCTTCAAATTAGCTATACACAAACCTGCAGTAAGCTTCAAATCAGTGAAACTTCCAAGTGAAATCGAATCTGAAGGCCTAGACTATTCGAAAATGTTTTCACAGCAAATATGTATGTATAATGTATGCATATGCAATTATGATTAGGAAAGGGGGTAATGTCATAATGACATGTACATGCCCAGTGATGCACCCAACTAGCTGTATCGTGTATAAGGGTATAAAAGTAAAAATATTTTGAATAGAATGTTTCCCGCAAAATTTGATGTTGCAATATTATATAATAGAAAGATAAATACTTAAGAATACAATCACATGTCGTTAAATTGAAATCGTTGAATTACAAATTTTATCTGTTAAAACACGCATTCAATTGAATTAGTAATCATAACATTTTTATGGATGATTTTTTAAGCTCTTCAAATAAACTTAACACATAATCCAAACGTGTAAAAACAAATGATATAAAATTATTTTAAAAAAATGTTTTTGTTTTTATTTAATTAAAATCAAAATCTTCTTCAACTTTCAGTTTTTGATAGCTTTGACAGATTTACATTCTCGGAAAATTTAATTTAGTTGCTTGATAGATAAAATTCGGCATGAATCTTTTGTTCTTAATATTCCATTTATTATATATATAGGTTATACCACGTGGCGAAGTATGACTTGTTTAATATATATTTAATAATTTAATATTAATATAAATATCTATTAATCAATTTTTTAATAAATAAAATTCTTTATTAGTATTCTTATAATTAATAATATATATTAAAATTTTATGTGTTATTAATATGATTGCAATCCTAAATTTTTATTAGTAATTTTAGTCATAATAATATAAATATTAGATTTATAATTATTAAAAGTTTAAATTTATTTTAAAGAGTATCTTAGATAATGTACTTTTTACGTTATATATAAAATATAACTTAATAAATCTTCAACAAAATCAGACGCAAAATAATATAATCTTAATTGAATATTAACTAGCTTTTTCTCCATACATAACTTTGAAATATTAAAAATACTATCGAGTATATAGCTACTACCTTTAGTGTATTGATTTTTGTAGTTGTTAATATAGTACATCATCATCAATTATCAAACAATCATCAATATTGAATTTATTTTTTTAATTTTATAGAAGTGTGAGAGTTGTTAATTAAGGAAATCAAAATAAAAATTATATCTAGAAGGAAACTAATCAGCTTAAAAAAATATTAGTTACCTTTTAAGATAAGATTGAAGGAATATAAACTACCTTTAAAATAATATATAAATATGTAAAGAAATCAAAATAAAAATCTTACATGGAAATCAATCAACTTAAAGAAAGATTAATTGAAGAAATACAAGCTTTCTTAAACAATATAATGCAGTCAGTTCTTAATTCTCTCTCTCTCTCTGATTTTAACTTCCTCTCTCTCTCTCTCTCTCTGATTTTAACTTCCTCACTCTCTCTGGTTTCTCTCTGGCTGGTGGCTCGCTTACATTGTTGGTTAAAGGAGTTCAAGACTAATACGAAGTTTTTAGTAACATTTTCCGGTAATCTATGAAATTTTGTGATTAACATTTGTTTTACATAACCTTTTGTTACACAACTTTCTTTGTGTTTTTTATAAACTTATGATTATTTCATATATCTTGCTTTAATGATATATCTTTGTATATTTATTTTTGCATGGATGTTTCTTTTGCAGACCAAACACACACTCGTTAGTAGCCTCTATAAAAAAGGTCTTGTATATATGTGTGTATGCATACACTTATTTGCAAATTTTACTTGGTATTTAACACATCTATATGCAATGTTTTTAATATACATGACCCATTTTTAGCTCTAATTAGCCCTTACTGTTAACTTTTTTACATGATCATTTTTAATAGAAAATGATATGTTCTTATAATATACTAACTTTTTTTCTTTTTCTTTTATTATCTAGTTTGGAATATTTACAAACTCCGGTGACAGTGCGCAGGAAGATATTGTTCAATATGTTGCTAAACGATATGATAGTCTTTCGACCACTAATGTTCTTCTTGGTTCTGGTAATCTCTCTAAACTTTTTTAAAATCATATCATTACACTGCTTATGTATATATATAAACACAAACATAGAGGTGGTTAAAATTTTTATCATCATAGATTATATGGCTTTGATAAAGTATTTCAAAAAAAAATCTCGGTAAAAGGAAATATTTGAAATCTCGAAATAGATAATTTACTTGCATGCACTACAGACAGGGATAGTAATGGTGCCTCCAAGTTTTGTGTTTAATTACTGGCACACTAGAATTCGGAGTATAGAAGATGATGTGAGGTTGTTTACTCAAAACCTTCACCAAGAAATACTGTCGGGAGTTGAAGTAAAAGCAGACTTGTTATCACCACTGCATTCATCCACAACCAACCTAGCAAGAATGCTAAGCTCCTATGTGAACGAAACACAACTCTCGATTTCCAACATTGAAACTCAGGTAAATTTATCTTTCTATCTCTGTCTCGTACTTGCTAATTGCTATATAAAAATGCCTAGCTAGCTACTATCCATGTTTGCTATTGGTTTATTAGCTGGCCCATGTTTCATTTTGCAATTGTTTTTCATCTGTGTAGGTGGCTCCTTTGTTGTTTCAAGCATTTTCAACAATTCCATATGTTTCACAAGTATCATACATACGAAGAGATGGTTTGTTATTCTCATACTACAACCAAGGCATTCAGCAACCTGTTGCTGTTTATACAAACACCTCATTCATTTCAGTGGACAAAGAATTATCTACAGCAAATAATAACTTTACTTGCTACTCTCAGCCTGTGAATCGCGACACTGGGAAATTATACGGAGTTGTAACCTCGCATCCTCCTAGTACATTACTTGATCCATCAATCCTTCAAGTGGCCCTGGGAAGTACAAATGGAAATGCTTCACTAGGACCTTCGTGGATTGACAACAAAGATCTGTTATTCCTCAACACAGCTGTTATGGATGGGAGAGGAGCAATATCTCTGGGGTTTGAAGCAAAGGTGATTGTACAATCCTTAGCTGGCAACATAAGGAATGATGGAAGTTTGTTTTTGGCTACGAAGGATGGTCAAGTACTTAATGAAGCAAAGATTCAGAACACACAAATTGTTATTGATAGTAACAATTCTGTTGCATTTGAGTTGTCAAATCAAAGTAGTGAAAAAGCAGGCGATATTGTTGGCAAACTCACATGCCAAGAAAATGATGGTACACTACGACCTAAGACTATAACCATTTCTGGAACAAAGTATGATGCATATTGTTCACAAGTCCAAATCCTTGGGGTGGAAGCAGTACGTATATCTTTTTCTAATCTTTATTCTTCAACAATAAGATTCTCACTAGCACATTTTAATCGAGCGTTGTAGTTCAGATTTCATTATTGTTTAAGCATTTGTTTAATCAAACTAATTTCTAGCATTGAAGGTTAACATTAAACACAATTCACCACTCACACATACAAATTTCTTGAAAGGTAAAGTATAAACTATCTTGGACTTTTACTGATCAATTTATTTGCAGGTTTTCGTATTGGCTATGCCACTTGAGGGACCGGAGAGATTCCTGCACAAGCACTTCAATAGATCGTATCATTATCTCCTTGGGACGATTTGCCTAATATTCTTTTTTACTGTTGTTTTTGTGATCCTAATTGTTGGAGCATTACAAAGAGTGACACAGATCCGTGCTGCATTAATGAAACAAATGGATGAAACAGCTCAAGCAGAAAGGAAATGTATCAATAAGAGTACTAACTATGCCAACGCGAGCCATGATGTTCGTGCCTCTCTAGCAGGGATTACTGGTCTGATAGAAATATGCCTGACTCAAGTTAATCATGGATCCGATTTGGAGGCAAATATAATGCAGATGAAATCTTGTTCCCAGGATCTTTTAGGTAATAAGACGTTTAATTTTAGTTACTATAATTATAATATATTTAGTTAATAATGTTTCTTTGTTTATTTATAGGTATTCTGAATAACATTCTTGACAGAAGTAAGCTAGAAGCAGGAAAATTGACTCTTGAACAAGAAGAATTTGAGGTGTCAAAGTTAGCTGAAGATGTTGCAGACTTGTTTCATGCTGTCGGCATGAAGAAAGGCATAGATGTTGTGTTGGATCTCAGTGATGGCTCTGTTAATAAGTTTGATCACGTTAGAGGTGATCGAAAAAAGCTGAGACAGATATTATCAAATATAGTCAGTAATGCTGTCAAATTTACCTCAGAAGGATATGTATCTATTCGAGTTTATGCTAGAAAGCCTAGTTTTTCAAGTTCAAGGCTCAATTCAACTCGAAAAGTCCCTTGTCATGGTTATCATGCTTTCAGCTTCAAAAAAATGAAGCATTCATTGAGCATGAAGCAACTGTGAACAATATTCAAAAGGATGAAAACTGCATGGAGTTTGTCTTTGAGGTAGATGATACTGGAGTTGGAATTCCCAAAGATAAGCAAGAAAAAGTTTTTGAGAACTATGCTCAGATTAAGGAGACATCAGCTGGACAAGAAGGCACGGGCCTAGGACTTGGTATTGTTCAGTCTCTGGTACGTATAATTCGCTTATAATGCAAAGTTATCACTAATAATGATCCTACCATATACAAAAAATGCACTTTTTTGCATCAGTGAAAATTTTATTTTAGTAATTTTTTTGTTCATCAGGTACGTTTAATGGGTGGGGAGATAGAGATTGTAGATAAAGCAGTAGGCAGAAAAGGAACTTGCTTCAAGTTCAATACATATCTTCCTATATGTGAAACAGACCAGAGGGCTAGTAATGCAAGAGATCAATATGAGGACATTGAATCAAATGTTTGTGGTTACATGTCATCTAGCGAATCATGTTCAGCACGAAATATGCACTTCAGTAGCCCTAACACAGAAGGATCTCAAGTTGTACTTTTCATCCAAAATGAAGGAAGGCGTAAAGTTTGTAAGAAATTTTTTGAAAGACAAGGAACCAAAGTGTTGGTGGCTAGGCACTATGAAGAACTTTCCACTATTTTAAAGAGAATTAGACACAGGAGATTTCTTTCTCTAAACCGTTCTTCCAAGAGGTCTGATGCACTTCTTCAAAGTATAGCTGTATCACGCAATTCTAGCACAAGATCAAAAGAAGTACCATTGAGTTCTCTAGATGGAACTGATCAAGAGATGCCTCCTACACACAGAAGGTCAAGTGCTAGAGGGAGTGTTGTGCCAAATTATATATTGATTGTCATTGATACCGATGGTGGACCATTTCGCGAGCTCAGTAAAGCTGTAGCTGAATTCAGAAAAAACATTTCTACTGGTTGTAACAGTGTTGTCTGGTTAGATAAACCTGGATCTAGTAATATTCTGCTACAAGGCCTAAATGAAGACAAACTTCCTCCTAGTGATATCATCATTTCCAAGCCTTTCCATGGATCGCGTTTATATCAGGTATTAAAGCTTCTGCCTGAGTTTGGAGGAGAAATGCCAGAGGTCACTCCACCATCGATAAATAGTGATAAATTAACGATCATCTCAGCGACAAATAATGCTGCCGAAGAAGCTAGTACTTCTGTATCTCAGCCAAGGCCAGTAGCATCACCTTCATTTGCTATTAATCTCCAACCTCAAAATGTAGAAATCAAAGAAGTTGATAAACCTTTAAGCGGGAAGAAAGTGTTGCTTGTAGAGGATGAGGCATTGCTACAAAGAATAGCTACTGCTGTTCTTTCTAGGCTTGGGGCAGTTACTGAAATATGTGATAATGGGCAAGAGGCTGTGCAGACTGTCCACAAAGCCCTTAATGACCAGAGGGCATCTCATGCTTTGCCTTATGATTGCATTCTCATGGACTGCGAGGTGATTATATGATGTCTTATTTATTCTTCTTGTGGCTAATTATCGAACATTAGAAAATAATCTTATAAATTGCAGAATGTTGATATTGAGCCAAGATTACATATGACACACATATCACACATGCATGCACAAGACAGACACAAATGCGCATATATAACAATGATGTTATATATTTAATTAGATGCCAGTCATGAATGGAATTGAAGCAACCAGGAGAATTAGAGAAGAAGAAGCCAATTTTGGAGTGCACATACCCATTTTTGCAGTCAGTGCACACACGGATGGTCCAGAGATAAGGCTGATGAAAGAAGTTGGAGTGGATTATAACTTATCCAAACCCCTGAATGCTGCAAAAATAGAAGAAGCTATCAAAAAATTTCAAGACAAATAAGAAAAGTTCTAGGGTAAGCACATTATGTATGTATCTCTAAATTTTTATGTAAATATGTGTGATACTGTAGTAAATAATAATATTGATTGTTGGACAAAATATGTATGTAGTAATGTAAGAAGGAAGTGGCCTTATTTTCATGAAAACAATGCACTACCTTGGCAGGCTGCTGACCAAGGAGGACGCTACTTCCTGCCTAATCACTCCCACGATGCAGGACTTGTCAATTCTCCTGAGAAATCCTAAGAGCAGCAGAACTTTAATAAACTTTTCACGTTAGTTGGGCTTGGTGGCATCACTGAAATTTTAGAATACTTGAAGAACTTGCCTTGCATATATAGTTTCAAAGTCCTAATATTGATCTGATGGGACCGGTTACTTTTTATTCAGATGCATCTAGTTCTGTTCAGAATCTGTGTTCTTACCGCTACTGTAAGTGAAAGTGATGACAGCCAAAGGAAGGGGAGACATTAGAGAAAGAAACTACAGATATGTCCTCTGTTTTACTACGATTATTATACGATTCCTTGCAAAAAAATGCTAAAATACCGATATTGAAAGGAATTTCTCCTGTATTTGTAGAACCAATAATCCATTCAAATTGAATAGTATTTATACATATAAAAACTCTTCTCAGACACAGGGTATCTGGACATGAAAGAGTACTCGTATCTTACTTTTTCTCTTCCTAAATATAAGTCTGTTTGACTTTTTTACGTAGTTATACTTATAGCTGCTTAATAATTCTATGTATATATTTATAGAGTTTCCTACTTAGCAAGGGTACTATTACCCTCAATTTTTTAGTACTTTGGCATCATATCAAAATTTAACCTTGTAATGTCTTTTCAAAATCCTGTTAAGGAAATTAGTTATTCATACATCAGACAAGAATTCCCTTATCTAGTGGTAGTAAGAACTCTACTACGAATGTAAAATGGTGTAAAGAAATTATTGTTCAACATTCAGGAGAAGGTTTTACCTTCTTTAATCTCTCAAAAAGGTGGTCATCAAATATTATATCTTTCACTAGTTCATAGTCACCATCACCCTGAAATTAAATCCTCTTCTTAAATGAGAAACAAATTTTCTATGTAAAAAGTAGCAAAATTCGTGTAACTGAGGCCCATTGTAACTTGGATCTGCATGGCGTACTGAAAACTATATTGTCGGCTATACCATATGGATTCCCATTAGTATACACCTATATGCATTGTAAATTTCAGATCAGCGACTGAAGATTAACATATAGCTAAACTAGTGCCAGAGCGTGATTGCAACCACATAAAATATACAATAATTAATGATCATAAGACAGTTTCAGCTAATCTGTTAACCTTTTTTTTCCTTTTGCTAATTACTAATCTGTTAACTTTACATACATATCAGCATAGCATGTCTACTTTCTGAGAAAATTTAAACCATGTCATTTTCTCTCCTCTTAATGCACTTTCTATCTTTGTACAATATTCAAAAAATAAAGCTATAGTACATGACTACATATCATAGTCAGCAACAAAAAAGTTGTTTATAACTTACAGACTGCAAAAGAACTGAACATCACAGATAACTTGATTACTTGAAGCTTAGATTACAAGAAAAAAGTTAAAAAGAAGTATGGACTTACTCCAGTCGAAAACCAATCACCCTTGGGGGTTAGAGTGACAAGTGACCTTATGCCATCAACATAAGATCATCCCCATTTTTTGATCTGAACACCGCCTCTCTATAAATCAGTTCCTCTCAGATTAATAACTAATACCACGAAATAGAAGACCCCTAAAGAAAAAAAAATCTTGATAAATCATACCTTCTGGAATCTGGACCATTTGAGAGAAGTCTTCTTCTAACCACTTGGTATCTTTGATGACCTCTTTTTTTTTTNATTTTTTTTTTGATAAATCATACCTTCTGGAATCTGGACCATTTGAGAGAAGTCTTCTTCTAACCACTTGGTATCCTTGATGACCTCTATTTTTTTTTGGTAAGCATCTATTTTAGCATTCAAGAAACCCGGAACCTGAAAAAGTTTAATAAAGTATCTTGTTCAGGAGAACCAACTGATTTTTTTACCATTGTTCATACATTCATAAAATTTCTACTTGCGGACCTGCGTAGTAGAGTGCTTTCCCCAGAGGCCAGATGGTCACATCAGAAACTTTATCATAGAAGACCCCTGCTTTAAGTGCTAGCTGCAGAAGCATAAGACGGGCATATACATATCAGGAGACACGTTTGATACTTACAACTAGTACATACTTTCACATAACTACATAAGTGAATCCATGGTCAACCATACCTGACACTTTGCTCTATTTTCATCTAATCTAGTCAAATCATGAAAACTCTTTGCAGGAATATTTGGAGCATTTTTCAAGCAGATCAATGCACTTTACAATGATTGCCCACAAATATCACTTTGACATTGCGTGAAACAACAGCATTCAACGGAAATAAGGAATCCTCTAGTTCCATGGCAACACCTGCATNTCACTTTGACATTGCGTGAAACAACAGCATTCAACGGAAATAAGGAATCCTCTAGTTCCATGGCAACACCTGCATCAGTTTAGCATTATAACGAGAAAAAGATGGTCCGGAGTATCAACTATCAAGACTCAACAACTAGATAAGACACTGTTTTGTTCCACTTGCACAGATAAGTTTCATATGCCGATAAATGTAAACATATTTCTATATAGAATATTGCTGAAGATGTAAATCCCAAAACAGTGTAACTAAC
>QRFB01005370.1:18895-33679 GCA_008931105.1 Oenanthe javanica
CATTTTGTCCTTAGTTGATGGAGCCCCAATGTCTTTCATGTACGTGGATGATCAATTCATGTCGAGAAGATCTGCGTCAGAGTTGTTCTTGCTAGCAACTAAAATTCAATACTCTCAAGATGAGGAACTTAGCATTTTGTACAGAGAACAGTTAATGCAGCTAGCAGAGGACAAGGGACTAGATTTCTCAGCAAATCCAGATGTTGTTCGAATGGTGGTAGATGGAAGAATGAAGAGGATTAGTATGGNCGGAAATCAATACAAAATGAAGACAAGGTAATTGATACAATTCAACATGATAATTATGATCAATCAAAGAGGAAATCATTGGAAGAAGTTCAAGTCAAAGTTGTTCATGCCTCAGTGATTTGTAACTTAAAGAATCAAGATCATAACTATCAGTATCAATNCAGCAAATCCAGATGTTGTTCGAATGGTGGTAGATGGAAGAATGAAGAGGATTAGTATGGAGGAAAATGATCTAATGGCTCTATCGGTGGAATCTCTAAAAGTCGTCTGTAGATAAATGATGAGTAAGGGATTCACCTCTGACATTAAGGAAAAATTAGTGGAGTTCATTGAGAAAATAATATTCAAGAAGTGCAACGAGATATGGAAATGTGATGTCGTTGCTCCAAATCCTCTAGATAATGTGAAGATTGAGCCAGAGCTTATGCAGAGAAAATGAAATATTCTACAAGCTGTGAAAAGTGTAGATGAAGCTCTGACTCTTCCTTCTGGNCTTCTACTTAGAGCCAAGTAGAAATTCTGGAGGTGGAAATATTCTCTAAGTACTTAAGGAAGGAAGCTATCTCGAATTTCCTATGTAGAAGTTCTACTTAAATTTCGAGATAGAACCTAAGTAGAAATTCCTATGTAGAAGTTCTACTTAAANTGCGGCTAGTGTTTTCAATACCAACCGTGTCAAGGGCTACCCTAAGATGATCTACTGTCAGTTTAAAGCTGATAAAACTCACTGGAAGTCTCATCTCATCATGAAGAACTTTGAAGATATTCCAAAGATCAGGACTACTTAGGAAGTGGACAAACTCAGAAGGCTTTTCAGACATCCGTATCCAAAACCCAAGAATCCTCTAGAGATGGNTTACAAGGGAACCTATGTAGAAATTCCTATCTAGAAATTCTGGATAAGTTTCTACTTAGAGCCAAGTAGAAATTCTGGAGTTGGAAATATTTTCTAAGTACTCAACTCAGGAAGCTATCTCGAATTTCCTATGTCGAAATTCCTAAGTCGAATTTCCTATGTAGAAATTCTGGAGGTGAAAATATTTTCTAAGTACTCAGGAAGAAGGCTATCTCGAATTTTCTATGTAGAAATTCCTAAGTAGAAATTCCTATGTAGAAATTCTACTTAGAATTCGAGATAGAGCCAAGTAGAATTTCCTATGTAGAAATTCTACATAGAGGACAGTTTCAACATGACACATGGCATCATCCTGGTGGCAGATTTCCAAGATTTCAAGGCAAGATAACATTTACGTGGACAACATTGGGCCACTCATATCTTATCTTTTGAAGACTACAAGTCATAGATTACAAGTAGTATAAATAGAAGTACTTGTGTAACTTTTTGAAGAGAGCAATATTAAGAGAAACACTTGTAAAAGAGAGAGAGAGTATTCACAGAGCTTAGTATCATTTACTACTCTCTTTACTTCTGTTGTACTAGTGTAATGAATGTTGTAGCAACCCTTTCAAGTTATATATAAGACATATATTCCTTGAATCATTGTGTTCATTTATTACATAGTATTTATTGCTTCATAAAGCTAAAAAGTTGTATTCACCCCCCCCTCTACAACACATTTGGACCTAACAGGTAGACTAAGTTTAGACGTTCGTAGAGAAACGTTGAGTCTTATATAGAATCTGAAGTAGTGTATTTATTTGTGTAGTTCCAAAGAACGTAGATATTAGAGACAAAGGGAAAGCCAAAGAGGAAGGTTTTTGATCTAGTGTGACTTTGTTTAAAGCTACTTTTGAGGCAAGTATAAACCATCTTGACTTATTATAACCTTCTTGTTGATATACCTGTGACACACTTTACTATGCCATGTTTTGTATACTCTCGAACCTACACTTATGTTAACATTTTGATTCCAGTATATTTTGTGCATAGCTTCCCGTTATCCATCTATTATGATATGTTTAACCCTAAACCTTGAACTAAATTCAATCTATAGTTATTCTAAACCATGTCACCCCTCACTGTGGACTACCTTATTTTGATTAATCCCTTGTCGTCACATTTCTCGACTATCCTGATTTTATGACTACAGTTTTACACAAATTTCTGAAACAAAACATTTTGACTTACCTATACTTTTCCAACGAAATTTTGAAAAGATGTTTTATATACAGCGAACGTTACTATTTAGTAATGGTTTTGAGAAATGACATTCAAACTATGTTTTAAAGGATGTTTTAAATATAGGAATTCCGTCTATATATTTTTTACGGATTTCTATGGATTGGCTGCGTAAGAGGCCGAGTGACGCCGGTCCAGCGTTTTATTTTAGCGTGAGAGGCTAGATTGTAGTCCTAGTCCAGCTTGTATGGCCAAAGTGCGCCTAACTTGGGAACCCAGTTAATATTGTCCAGAGGGACCTAGTGTTCGTTATGGGGGCTTTACGTGGCTGATCACCCGTATTGTCCGGAGTGTCGACAAAGGAAAACCAGTCCATTTTAATATCTGATAAATGATTATTTAATTCAAAGGAAATCGGTTTATCTTTTCAAAGTATGATTTTGAACTGTCAAGTTAGAATTAATTTGTTTTGGATCTATTGAACTTTTATCCACTTGAAATACATCCTGTTGTACCAATTGGTTCCATAAATACTTGTTGAGCAATTTTTGGCTCATTCTTGTTTTATATTCTAACCCTGACAGGTAATCTAGAAGATGCCTCGCACTAGGCCGACAGCCAGGAAGAACATGAGCTCCCGTGCCCGTAGCTTCTTTTTCTTTAACTCAGCTCAGGTAGCAAACTTTTAGACTAGCAGTAGTTATCGGATGTTGAACAGTTGTAATCAAGATATTTGATAGAACGGTTATATTTTAAGTTATTTAGCTAACTTCCTATCGAAGTTATCTTTATAACCAGGTTTGTAATAATTTTGTTAGTTCGAATAATTAAATGTAGATGTCGCTTGTTTCATACCTTTACCTGTTAAAAGGTCCTGTATAATGTTGGGGTCGTAGTTGTTTTATATAATTATGATGTATGACATATATTGGTGTTGTTTAGTGACCCCCCACTCTAGACCCCAGATTTGGGAGGGCGTCACAACCTTAACCAACTTGAACGTTGTAATTCCAACGTTAGTTTGGCTTTGTTAATTTGAGTATAAGTGTTCTTATATATATATTTGGTGTGTATCACTTTATTCTTCACCAAGTGAAGTTCGTACTGATTTGCCAAAACTATACACACATTTTCTCAAACTCAAATTGTTCTTAGCTAAAATTTTTGAGCTCTATTGTTTTATATACTTATATATATACGTGAGAGAGCTTATAGTTTGAGTTGTAATTTATTCACTTGTGTTATTGGTTGTAACTGGTTGTGGCTGGATTGCTAGGCTTGTGAAACAGGATTCAAGGGAACTAGAGGTTAGAGAAGGCTGTACTAAGGTATTATAGTGCTTAGAGGGGAGATTAGTTCAGGGAACATGTATTTCAGCAAGCTAGAAACAGTTGCAAGGGATGAAGGGAGGAATATTATAGTAATCTTGTAATTGGTTATTCATTGATTAATAATATTCTCTCTTACCAGTTGGTAGGGTACCAGGACGTAGACCATAGGAGATTAGGGGTCGAACATGGCTAAAAGATCTGGTGTAATTTACATTTTATGTACTGCATTGCATGTAGCAGCTAGCTGACAGTGAATTATACTTGAACTTAGCTAGCTGACAGGTTAAACAACTCGGTAACATTAAAATCGGTCATTGGTAGCCATAACACCTATTCACCTCCCCCTCTAGGTGTGCATTTTCATTTGGTATCAGAGTAGGCTATACTAATATCTTCTGTAACAGGAAAATATAGAATCAGATGGCTAACAAATATCCAATGGGAAGCTCAGGTTCGAGGGAACCTCTTCTACTTGGCACAGAAAATTACAACTGGTGGAAAGGTAGAATGAAGCAGCACCTGGCCAGAGACCCCATGGAGTGGAGAGTTATAGAAAAAGGTCCTTTCAAGTTTTTCACTATAGATGGTAAAGAAAAGGATATAGATAAACTCAATGCTGATAAGCTGATCAAACTTGCTTATAACAACAGAGCTATCAATTAACACTATCATGACTAGATTATGTCCTGAAAAAAGTGACAAGGTTTCTTCATGTACTTCTGTAAAAGAAATGTGGGACACCCTTGAATTGTGTCATGAAGGTTCTAAAACTTTAAAGAAGGTCAAACTCAGTAAGCTGATGAACGAGTATGGAAATTTCAAACTTAATGAACGTGAATCTATCAAAGATGTTCAAGCTAGGTTCCAAGTCACCATGAATGGTCTCACTCTACTTGGCAAGAAAATACCACAGGAAAAGATCAACATGAAGATCATTAGTGTTGTTCCATGGATCTATGAACCTAAAGTCACTGCTTTAGAATCTTCTCCAACAATTAATACTATAGACACTCTAAGTATTTTTGCTGAATTGGAGCAGTTTGAAGGAAAAATTAATGCTAGCAATGCTAAACATAGTTCTGATCTCAACTCTAAAATGAAGAAGTTGACAATGCACAGTGAAAACAACAAGCTGGAATCTGAAGATGAATCAGATGAGGAAATAGCTCTCATGTCTAGGAAAATCAGAAAAATGATCGGACAGAAAAATAAGAAGAAAAAAGAAAGGAGGAGTTTAGGTTTCTCTAAAATAAAGAAGTTCTCCAAAGATTCCAAAAGAGATTCAACATGTTTTGAATGTGGTAAACCTGGCCATTTCAAGAAGGACTGTTACAAGCTAAAAGGAAAGCAGCCAGCTGGATTCAAAGACAAGAAGAAATCAAAGGCTTTGCTAACCTGGAGTGATGATGAAGAAGACATCTCACCAAGTGACTGTGACAACAATGATGATATGGTCAACCTTGCACTAGTTGGAATGGAGGATGACACTGTTCGAGGATTAACTGAGGAGATCATTGCTGAAAGTGATTCTGAGGATGATAGTAGTGAGGTAAACTCATTTAGATTTGATATTTCTTCTGATAATATTATCCTAGATGAACTAATCATGCAGGATCAAGATAATATTCCAATAGAGGAATATAACTCAGGAATGACAGAAAATAGCAAGCTATCAGAGAAAAATTCATATCTTAGACAGATGGTTCAAGATTTGATGGCAAAGATGGACTCACTAATCGAAAGCAAGGAACCTGTCCAAGCTACTGATGAAGTCAAAATCAAAGAGCTTGAATCAAAGATTGAAGATCTAGAAGGATTTAACAAGATACTGTTGAAAGGGAACAATGCTCTAGTTGATGAGATTTCTGATCTAAAGGCTGATATAGAGGCAAGGGATGCATGTCTGGAGACATTCAAACTTAGAGAATCTTCCAAGAAAGAATCATCCCAGCCTGCTGAAACATCATGTCAGGGATTGTGATGTAATCAACTAATGTGCTTAGTTTTAAGTTTTATTAAGCTAAGTAAAACATACTGTCATATGTATATTGACAGTATAGTTAGTAGTCACTTGTAGATAGTACACGCAACAAGTATTAGTTAGGTGACAATACATTTGAAAGTCATTGTCTTGTATAAAAGAATAAATATGAGTCATGTAGTAGAAGTTCACTAAGTATTCATGCACATCATGATTCAAAACTCAGACAGCAACATTTCAAGTACTCAAGCCTATGACAGTACATTACAAGTGACAACACAATTAAAACAGACGACAATAACTATTCCATTGACAGTAAACTTGGCGGAGAATGAAGATTTGAAGAAAACAAGTATTACTGACAACTACTATACCATTGACAGTAAACTTGGCGGAGAATGAAGAATTGAAGACAACAAGTTTTACTGACAGCAACTTTGGCGGAGTACTTGACAACAATATTGAGGGGGATAATTGACAGCAGCTTTGGAGACAACATGTTTCATAGATTATCTAGCTTGACAGCAAAGTATGCGGAACCAAAGATACTGTCACCACAAAGGAACTAAAAGTTGACAATACACTTTTAGTGAAGCTGACAGTCTGTTTCAGGTAGCAGACTAGATAGTGAAAATATAAGGAATGATTTTGACATTACTATCTAGTCTGTCATGTTTACTACTGCAACCTGGGAGAATTCAAGCAAAAGGTAAAACATGCTTAAAGAGTCAAAGATTTCTGCATATCTCGGAGCTGCTTTATCTACAAATGGAATTAAGACAAATTTGAATAGAATAACAAAGTTTCTATTTCAAGCTTTGTTCTAGGAACAAGGGAAAGTACACTTGTAAGTGGGATATGTGCTTCAGTAGAAATACACATATCTCACAAGTACTTTCAGAAATGCAACTGAGCAAGAATTTCTCAAGTATAGAAACATTAGTAAACTCATTGCTATTGTATCTATCGAAGCTGAAATTATTTTCCAGACAGTTGTAGCAAAACAAAAATTAATAAAATTAATTTTTGAAGTTTAAACACCCTGTCATTTTATCTGCTTAGTTTGTTTGCATCATTAACTTGTTAATTATCATTCTTGTTTGTTGTTAGCAAGAATCCTTCATAATTAATCAAGTTGCATTCAAATTCCATTCTGCAACACTCATCTTAATTAACAAATCGGATCACAAATTGGGATTAATTTAATATTATTTTATTAATATATTTAATTTTTATACATAATATAGATTTAAGTTATTATTTAATAAAATTTTAAAACNTGTTGCATTCAACCCCCCTTCTACAACACTCTTCTTAACTAACAACTGGTATTAGAGCGGTAGGTTTAACATATCTAACTCGAAAAGATCCAAGATGAGTGCACAGAAAGTAAGCAGCATAAAAATACCCACATTTGATAAAGAACATTACAATCTTTAGAAAAGAAAAATGATGTTGTTCATAAAAACAGCCAACCCACTTTATCCTGGTATTTTGGAAAATGGTCCTTTTATCCCTAAATCATATGTACATGAAACCACAGTGGAAGGTGAGACAATACCTGCCCACTGGGTTCCTAAAAAGGTTTCAGAGTACAATGATACAGAAAAAAAAAGGTATCTTTTGGATGATTGTTTACAGTTCATAATTATTGAAGTACTTGACAATGTTATGTACAACAACATTGTCCATTGCACAAGTGCAAAAAAATATATGAGAAACCATTGAGATACTATGTGAAGGAACTGAAGAGGTAAAAGACAACCAAAGACAAATCCTGGTGTCTCAGTATGAGGCTTTTATGGCCAAGAAAAATAAGGGTTGACTGAGATATTTGAGAGATTCAACAGATTGATAAACGACTTGCAACTGCATGGAAAGTTCTATGATAAGAAATAAGTAAACATGAAATTCATGTTGACACTTCCTGATCATCTGGAGCATAAAGTTACTGCCATAAGTGAAGGAAGGGATATGTCAAAAGTTTCTCTTGAAACTTTGTATGACATTCTTAAAACCTATGAGCTAGAACTGTTACAAAAGAGAGCTATTCAGTCTGGCCAAAGAGGAAAGATGGCCAACACTTCAAATGCTCTAGTGGCTCAGGTTCCAAAAATGCTGCAGTTTCAAAAATCTCAACATCAACAACAGATCAAGATTGAAGAGGTCACTGATGAGGATGAGAGTGTTACTCTTGAACTCAAGGATAGTGGTGAAGATGAGTTATACACCCTGGATGAACTTGACAACATGGAAAACAAAACCATGGCCTACATGGCAAGAAATTTCTCAAACCTGAGATTCAAGAAGAACAGGTCTTTCAAACCCAAAGCTTAAAGCTCGAAGTTCAACAAAGGAAACACATCAAAACTTGGAGGAAGTAGCGAAGGTGGATACAAGACAGGTATGGTGGACAGATCAAAGATAAGATTCTACAACTGTAATGAGATAGGACATTTTGCAACTGAATGCAAAAAGCCAAAACAAGTGAGAAGAAATGACAATGACTATGAGGAACTCAAGGCAAAGTATGATTCCTTGCTCAAGCATGCTAGCTGCTAATGAAGAGATTGTCAAACTGACTAATGCTAATGAATCATTAAAATGCAAGAAGGAAGAACTAAAGCTTAGACATAATGCTTTTGAGTCCTTACAACAAGAAAATGAGATTCTTCAGAACAAGGTAGTTTGTGCTTCTCAGATTGAGGAATTTCTCAGAAAACAGATTACTGAAAATGAGCTTAAAATAAAAGCCTAAAAAAATTCTTCTTCACTGTTAAAATCATACCATGTTGATCATACTGAAAATCAAAAAGTATGTATAGGTTTTAACTATGAGAAGAAAAATGGTAAGAAGCATGTGGTAGAGGAAGACACTACTTTTGACAAACCTACTGTCAGACCCTCTATACTTAGAAAAGTCAAGAATCCCATGTTTAAAAAGGCTAAGTTTGAATTTGATGAGGTATCTCTAATTCTTAAACAAATTCTAGATGATGAGGACAATGATACTGTCATAAAAACCCTTAGGTCAAAAGATACTGTCAAAATCCCCAAGACATTTAGTTTTGCCCTTGATAGTACTCAGGGTCTAGAAGATGCTGTAAATACTAGCAAGACAGTAAGTTCAGAAGCTATTGTCAAGACAGTAAGATCAAATCATACTGTCAAGACAGTTCCATCTAAACTTACTGTCAACACTAGTAAGACAGTAACTTCTAAACCTACTGTCATGAAGACAAAGAAGAACAGAAATGGGAAGTTAGGAATAAACAAGAAGAATGATTATGATTACATTCCTAATGCTCCTAGAAAATTGTGTAACAACTATGGGTCTTCTAGTCATTTAACTCATGCTTGTACCAAAAGTAAGTCTGAAGTGAAACATGCTACATCTGTTAATTAAAATTTGCATAGTACTCCCATGATTGACAGAAAAGTATCTCATTGTGGAAATATTCATTGCATGCCATGTAAGTTAAATATGCTGAGCATCTGCTTTAATATGCCTGTTGCTTCCAATAATGTATGCTTGTATAAATCTGTCAAAACTGAGAAGGCAAAGACTCCAAGCCCTCCTAAAGCTAGAATGAGCAAGCCACCCAGGAACAAGAATCCAAAACGAATTATCAAATCTAAATGGGTGGCCACAGGAGTCATGCTAAAAGCTAATGAAAGAAAACCAACTAATCCTACCTTACACTGTGATTTGGCTAAGCCAGATGGACCCAATGAGAATTCGGTACCAAAAGCAACTTGAAAATCATGCTTTGTAGGGCAACAGGAAAAATAAAAGAATCATGTGGATCATTGATAGTGGATGCTCAGGACACATGACAGGCGATAAAGCCCTGTTATCACAGTTCAAGGAAATGACTAGCCTTTATGTAACCTTTGGTGACAACAACATTGGTTTCACAATGGGATATGGCATATTAAAAGTTGGCAACCTGAAGCTTGAGAAAATTGCTCTAGTGAATGGATTGAAGCACAATTTATTGAGTGTTACTTAATTTTGTGAAAAAGGTTTCAAGGTTGGATTTGATCAAGACAGATGCTCAAATGTCAACAAAAAGACAGGAGAAGAAGCTTTTCAAGGAGTAAGGAAAGGAAGCCTATTCATTGCTGACCTTGATTGAGTAAGAAAAGACAAAATCTACTATTTCTACAGCAAAGCTACATCTTCTTAGAGTTGGCTGTGGCACAAGAAGCTCTCTCACTTGAATTTCAAAGCTATGAATTATTTGATGAAGAAAGAATTGGTGAAAGTCCTTTCTCAACTTAAAATTTGTCAAGAAGGATTGTGTGAGGATTGTCGAAAAGGGAAATTAAAGAGAGCTACTTACAAAAGCACTCCTAGTGGTTCAATAAATGAAGCTTTTCAACTTATTCATTTGGACTTATTTGGTCCTGTGAATGTTCAGTCACTGGAAATGAAAAGATATGTCCTTGTGATGGTTGATGATTTTTCAAGATACTCTTGGGTGAGGTTCTTGGCAACCAAGGATGAAGCTACATAAGAAATTATTGATCTAGTAAGAGTCCTTGACAAGAATCCCAAGTTCAAAGTCCAAACCTTGAGAAGTGACAATGGTACTGAATTCAAAAACAGTATCATGAATGATTTCTGAAAAGACAATGACATTACTCAACAATTCTCTGCACCAAGGACACCTCAACAAAATGGTGTTGTGGAAAGGAAAAACAGAACTCTCATTGAGGCTGTAAGAACCATGTTGAGTGAAGCAAAACTTCCTACTTATTTCTGGGGTGAAGCTATTAATACAGCCTATTATACTCAAAACATGACTGTAATTAACAAGGTTTTTGGAAAAACACCCTATGAGTTGCAGACATGAAGAAAACCTACTGTCAAGTACTTTCATGTGCTTGGAAGCAAATGATATATCATGAAAGACTCAACAGAGGTCAAAGGAAAGTTTGATACTAAAGCATATGAAGGATTATTCATGGGCTATGAAATTGAAAGAACAACATATAGAGTCTATATCATTGATCACAAGGTTGTGGATGAAAGTGTAAATGTCACCTTTGATGAAACCAAGTTCCCTGGTGTTGAAGGAAGTCAAGAATCAGAGTCCTTAGCATTTGAGAATCAAGGCCATTTGAAAGATGTTGATGATGAAGAATCACCAAGAGTTAAACATATAATTTCTGGTCCAACTAAGGTTCCTAACCAATCTGTAGAGAATGAAGGAACTGCTCAAACAACAGATTTCTCTAGGAATGTTCCCATGGATAGTGGACTTGAAGAAATTGATGCTGTCAACAGTACAAGAGCAAGAGATGCTGTCAATCAATAAAGCACAGAAGATTCTGCTGATTCACTTAGAGAAACAAAGTGGAACAGGGATCACACAAATGATTTAATTATTGGTGATCCATGAACAGGAGTCAAGACAAGAAGAAATGTGGCAAATGCATGCATGTACTCCTGTTTCCTATCTCAAGTTGAGCCTAAAACTCTAGATGAAGCACTACTTGATCCAGATTAGATAAATGCTATGCAAGAAGAACTCAACCAGTTTAAAAGAAGCTGTGTATGGGAATTGGTGTCTAGACCAAAGAACAAGTCTGTAATTGGTACTAAGTGGGTCTTTAGAAACAAGATGGATGACAGTGGAGTTGTCACAAGAAACAAAGCAAGGCTGGTAGCAAAATGTTACTGTCAACAAGAAGGAATTGATTATGATGAAACATTTGCCCTTGTTGCCAGACTTGAAGCCATAAGAATTTTCTTGGCTTTTGCTGCATTCAACAACTTCAAGGTATTTCAAATGGATGTAAAAAGTGTTTTCTTAAATGGAGAACTAGAAGAAGAAGTTTATGTTGAACAACCCCCAGGCTTTGAAGGTCCAAAGATGCAAAACTTTGTGTACAGGCTACTCAAAGCATTGTATGGTTTAAAGCAAGCCCCAAGGGCCTGGTATGACACCATTTCTAAGTTTCTCCTTGAGAACAATTTCACAAGAGGGATTATGAATAAGACTCTGTTCTAAAAAAAGCATGGAAAGGATATCATTCTAGTCCAAATCTATGTGGATGATATCATTTTTGGCTCAACAAATGAAGAATTGTGCAAAGAATTCTCTGAGTTAATGAAGAACAAATATGAGATGAGTATGATGGGTGAATTAGTATTCTTTCTTGGACTTCAAGTCTATCAAAAGAAAGATGGAATATTCATTTGCCAAACTAAATATGTCAAAGATCTTTTAAAGAGATTTGATATGGAAGACTCGTCACCTACAAAGACTCTAATCTCAACAGCAACTCAACTAGACAAGGATTCAAAAGGAAAGAAGGTGGATAACAAGATTTATATAGGAATGATTGGTTCTCTCCTCTATCTAACTGCTAGCAGGCCTGACATCATGTTTGCTACAGGTCTGTGTGCAAGGTTTCAGTCTGATCCAAAAGAGTCAAATTTGATGGCAGTTAAAACAATCTTTAGATACTTGAAAGGCACTCAAGATTTAGGCCTTTGGTATCCTAAAGAATCTGGTTTTNAAAGAGATTTGATATGGAAGACTCGTCACCTACAAAGACTCTAATCTCAACAGCAACTCAACTAGACAAGGATTCAAAAGGAAAGAAGGTGGATAACAAGATTTATATAGGAATGATTGGTTCTCTCCTCTATCTAACTGCTAGCAGGCCTGACATCATGTTTGCTACAGGTCTGTGTGCAAGGTTTCAGTCTGATCCAAAAGAGTCAAATTTGATGGCAGTTAAAACAATCTTTAGATACTTGAAAGGCACTCAAGATTTAGGCCTTTGGTATCCTAAAGAATCTGGTTTTGACTTGGTTGGCTACTCAGATTCCGACTATGCTGGATGTAGAATTGACAGAAAAAGCACAACAGGAAGCTGTCAGTTTCTGGCATAAAGGTTGGTTTCATGATTTAGCAAGAAGCAGCACTCTGTGTCAAATTCAACTGCTGAGGCTGAATACATTGCAGCTGGTAGTTGCTGTGCTCAGTTATTTTGGATGAGGAATCAATTGTTGAACTATGGCTTGGCATTTCAAGGGATCCCTATCTTCTGTGACAACACTAGTGCAATAGCCATTTCTGAAAATCCCGTTCAACACTCTAAGACTAAGCACATTGACATCAGACATCATTTCATTGGAGAGCATGTGGAGCAAGGCTCAATCTAGCTAATCTATATGCCCATAGAGAAGCAACTTGAAGATATTTTCACCAAACCATTGGATGAAAAGACTTTTAACAGGCTAGTGAGTGAATTGGGAATGTTAAATTTATCCTGTTAATGAAATTCTGTTATAAGTTGTTTTAGTGATCCAAAACATTAATTAACTGAAATTCACTATGAATTAATAGCCTGTTAAGGTGTTTTGGTTTCTATCACAGTGAATACACATGATTAAATTTCACTGAGAGGTTATCTAATTTGTTTTTAAGTAATTTATCTCATATGGTGTTAATAAAAAATACTGTCAAGTGTCTTGAAAGTATATTTTATCTATACTGTCATATTGTGATAAGTTACTGTCGATCACTTGAAGGAGTCTTGACAGCATAGTATGCGGGACTGAAACTTACTATCAATAACTTACTATCAGTATTCATTGACAGTATAGTTCTCTAAATCCCCGCATAACATACTGTCATGGATTGACAGCATAGTATGCGGGCCTGAAACTTACTGTCAATAAGTTACTGTCAGTATTCATTGACAGTATAGTTCTCTAAATCCCCGCATAACATAATGTCATGTCTTGACATCATAGTGTTAGGGAGTATACTGAACTATTCGTTTGAAGTATATGATATTATCCTTTTTATTGAGAATCTTGAATGCATATTTTAACACTGTTTGTATATTATATATTTTTGATAATCTAGTATCAAATGGGATACCAGAAGATTAGATTAACAGTGTCTATATATAATATAGTAAATATTCACAGTTTAAGTGGAGTTAAACAAACCACTGGAATGACTAAAGTATTATTTGGAAATAATCTATCTTGATTATTGAATAATACTTGTATGCTTTGTGTATATTGAACGGGATTAAAATATTAGAATTGTTCTTCTATTCTGATAATAAAGAAGAACTAAGATTCTATAATATTATTATTGCTTAGGTTCTTAATCCGGATACAGTGATTGACACTTGTATGCAATGCACATGTTTTGATTCATATGTGATGTGATTTTTTGTTAATCACAATATTATGTTTTGGACAATGACATTGCATACAGAGTGGGATATTGACTATAAAAGGAAACCGTGTCCGAAAATATTCGGGTGATGATGTCCTCTTGAAAGCTCATAAAGATAATTATGCTTTAGTCCTGCAGGCAGATTTGTTCTTGCATAATTATAAGGTTGAGTGGATGATCAAGGATAAAAGATATTGATTAAATTAATTATCATAAATCAATTTAATTAATGGACATTCGATATCTTAAAAATGGGGAATTTAATAAGCAAATAATATTGGAGCCGAATTAAATAATTAAATTACGGCATTAGGAGAGGTAGTGCAAATATTAATTCTTTAGTGGATTGAATTAATATTTAATGACATTGGGCTTGACCCAGAATGTCATTGGAAGGCCCGACCTAATTATACAGGATCCCTACTGTAGCCTATATATTCATCTTATTCTCTTTTAGCTAAGTGTTGGAAACTAGGATTTTTGTGAGCAGCCGTTTAAGGAGGCAACCAAGAACTAGGGTTCAAAGATCTCAAAGCTAAAAGGGAGGCAACCTTAGGAGGATCGAAGGCCACACTTCGTTCAAGGTGAATACGGGAATATAGTAGAAGACGTGGATTTGAATCGCTTGCGCCGTAGCGATTAAGGTTAACTTTCTATTCAAACTTGTTAGTTTTCATATCATAAAACGCAGCATCATGATTCGATTGTCCCAACAATTGGCATTAAGAGCCAGGTTCTAGGGTTCTGCGTTATATGATATGATGTCAATGTCATAATTATGTATGTATATAGTGGTTGGCTTGTATTATTTTTTGATGCAAGTTGTTATCCACTATTATGGACATGGTTGTAATTATGTGTTTGGATCCCACGTGGTTTATCGTGGTTGTAAATTAAATCATGAGGGTTGATCATGATTAGTTTTAA
>QRFB01005372.1:25425-40708 GCA_008931105.1 Oenanthe javanica
TGAACTTCTCTGAATTGCATAATATACTGTAATAGCAAACACAGGTTACTTATATGCTGAGTATTCTTGTTGCCATGTTGCCTTACTTATTAAAGATTCAACAGATATTGAAACATATTTAATTCATTTCTTCATGGAATCCCTTCAATACACAAACTTAAAGGAAAAAGAGCTTTTAGGACTTTTGGTTGTACATAGAATCATAAGGTTGTCTTGGCATAAAATTCAGGTTTTTTGTTCAAAGATATCTATTGTACAATTTAAAATGCGACAAAAACTTGTTTTACTCTTGTACCAGGCCAGGTTACTTGACAAGTACGGGAGTCTAGGACATTATATTCGGGGAAGCACAATTTCTTTGCTTAGTAATTATCTTCTCTAATTAATCCCATACAAAGTTACCAAACAGAGTTCTTGAGTAATTTGTATGTAAATGTCACTAATATGCATCGCATTTCCCTAATAAAAATATTGGCATGAAGCTTATGGTTACAATTAGAAATAATAGTCTGTATTGATAGTATTATGTGTTTGACTCATAGTACTATCTGAATATAGCATCCTTTCTTTGTGGTAAAAACTAGTAGTAATGTAGGAGATGAATGGGTTTCACTCATCAAGTACTTGGGATATGGTGCATGATGTTTCTACTTTGTTCACAATACATACATACATATATATATATGGGCTAGGCTCAAATGAGAACTAGTTCTCCGATGAACTAGTATGTTCCGTACTTTCATAACACGTGTTCTATAAATATTTTTTCACTATTTTTTTCTCCAAATACATAATTTAGTCTCCTAGTTGTGTTTTTATTTACATAACACATGTGTTCTTGATGAAAATGTGATATTTTTAACGAAATGAGAAGTGTAGTACTATTCTGTTCTGTAAATCATATGTATGTGTTCAGTAAACATTTTTCATTATTTTTTAAGAATTCAAAAAAAATTCTCATATAATTATGTTTGTATTTACAGAACACTTGTATTTTAAACAAAAAGTGTGATGATTTTTACAAAATAAGAAGTGTTCTCCAAAGTTCTCTATAGAGCCCAACTATATATATATATATACACACATATATATATGTGTGTGTGTGTGTATTTATATATATTGGATAATAGCTCAAGTGTTAAAGTTTGGTTTAATCGTGTAGTGAAGAACAAGAAGGAATAAAAGCAGATCCAATTGAGTTGAGTCAATTTATTAACTTCATCAAACGAAATAATCTTCAGACTGAAAGCTTCTTTATTGGGTCAAATCAATGTAAGTATCTCTACTGCACAAAGAATCTGTAGTCTTGGTCGGGAGATCTTCAATCAAAACTTGATCATTATAAGACTTCAATAGGAACATCATAGATCATCATTTTTTTTATAACCGTCTTTCTATCATAAGGGTATTGTAATAAAAGCGGTGGACAGTCACAATGTCTTTTTGATATATGGATATCGTCTAGATGGTCTACTGTTTGTCATCTCTATTGTTTGAAATGGGATGTGTGATAATGTAACAGATGTTGTGACATCAATTTTTGAAAACTGGTTCTCTGCAAGATGCATGAACACATCAAATCACGCTGGTGAAGGTGCCATTGTGATGCAGACAGAGGCATTCCTCCTTGTGGCATTGTAAGTAATGAATACAATATGTTATCTTATATATATCTATGTTAATCCTTTTCATTTGTTACTTTCTAATTCATTTCATATAGAGGGTTTATTCCGAAAGAAAAGAATTCGAACTTGATATGTAACATGCAGTTATTTTCTTTAAACTGTTTTTGCGATGCTACAGATACGATGGCTCTATTGCCTCAGCGTCTCATGCGATGGTTGCTGTTGATCAATTAGCATGGCAATTGGTTCGAAAAAAATCTTTGAATTGATTTTCTGAAATGGTACCTACGTGTAGCTTGTAGCAATAATCATTTGTAGAGTCATCTAATCCAACATTTGATTAGTATTATGTTACATGACATTTCTTCTGCAGGGAGAACAATGTATATCTTTGAATTGTTTCCGTCGCTCCTCTGGCCTGTTCAGCAATTGAATACATCTACTGCTTAAATTCATTATTCAACTTTGCATATATAAAAGACTTCGGTAACTTGTACTTCTGTCATAATTATTGTTTTTGTATTATTGGAGGATGAATGGGTTAAAAGTCCAATAGGTTTTATAGCTCTTGATTGGATGTTTGAAGTGTTGGGATATTATATCCCACTTGATTTATTATGCAATTAACTGTTAAATTTGTTTTTATGTGTCAAATTCAATTATAGCACATTCAAATAATAGCATGCCTCTTGATCAGAACTCAAACTTGTACCATTCTGTTAGAAATGATTAATGATTGATCTTATTGATCAATAAATTACCTAGAGGACTGATCCTGATCTGTTGAATTTATTCAAGTTCTAGTTTAGGGACATGATGGTAGCCTATACCATTCCCAAATTATGTTGGTGTACTTAGAGCTATTAAGATTTATAAATAATGGTGAAGTTCTGATAAAGGTAGGGTTTAAACATTTTGTGTGCAACCTTGAGTTATGAGATTTGGAGGATTAAAAGGTGAAGGGATGGCAAAAAGTATTCAAGATTGTCTTCGGGAGAGCCTTGCAGTTCTTCGTGAAGATAATGTAGATCTTAGAGCTATGTGTTACCGGGTCAAGAAATGCCTTCAAACTGCAGAGATGCTTCTCAAAGATATTAACAAATTGCAGTGAGCTAGATTTTACGAATCATGAACTGCTCTTTGGTTCATGTGGGTAATATTGGTTCTGCCTAACGATTGCGGGATGGATAGTTTCTTGGATGACTTTCTTAGGGATGTACATGTTTGCACCCATGCTCACACTTATAACATGCCTAAACCTGTTTCCTCTCATACACAAACACAAACACAAACATATTACCATGTGTATACTAAACCTGTGCTTGCCTCGAGTGAAGTCGTGGATCCTACTGACGATACTGTAGAGTCGGCAAATAAGAAATCAAAGAAACGGTTGTTGGGGATCATGAAGCATTTCGCAGGTATCGTTAAAACTATCTATATTCTTGCAAGATGTCTACGTATCTCAAGCGTGTTGAGAATCAAGAAAGGACGTAGTTCTAAGAATGAGGGTTAAGACCTTTATAGACGTTGAGAGTCAAGGTATTCGATTAGGGTTGGGAGACTTGGCTGGCAAGTCTCCTAATTAGGCTATCGTGTTGATTAGTCGGTTGTTGCCTTTTAGGATTCAATTTTCGTTTAGGTCTTAGTTTCCTTATCTACCAAGGTGTCTTAGGTGTTACTCTTCGAGTTGCCTTCCAAGAAGCTTCTTAATTATGGTGGTTCTGGGCTATCATGACCCTGGGCTGACGGAAGCCCCCATCGAGGCAGTCCTGGGCTGAGGACCATGTCGGTTGACCGACTTGGGCTTGTATCAAGCGTCCTTAATACATGTGTATTTTGAGCCCAATAGTAACCTTATTAAAGTTCTGGACCTTGGGCCCAGTTTTTCGGAGCGGGCTAGTCTTAGGGTTTTCGGACCAGATTCGGGCTTAATTAATGCGACATTAATTATGACTCTAGGGTATATTTTTAGCCGATATCATTTACCCCCAACTTCTAGGAAAACTTCTTGAGGTTTCGTAGAGAGTATAAAGGTCTTTCATTTTGACTTAAAGTCTTATCGGCCCTTCTCAGGTTTCGTCTCTTTAGTAAAGTGTAAAGCGACCTACATGTTTACGACGATTCATATGTTTATGAGTGCTTTACTCATGTTTTGGCCCTTAACCGAGCCAATTTAGTGGTGTTAGACACCAATAGGCCCTAATTGGGGCTAATTAGATAGCGTTCGACGCTAACATGCCCTACTTAGGGCTAACAGGCCCTACTTGGGGATAAACAAACCCTAATTGGGGATAACATGCCTTAATTAGAGGGTAACGGGCCCTAATTGGGGTTAACTGGGACTAATCGACATGCGTAAGAAACTAATCAACCTTAATACAAGTTAATTTTGAACAGGATTGTGTTAATCGATCCTAATCGGTGTTAATCCAAAAATTTAAAAATTTTCATTTTTCGAGACCAAACGGCTCAAAATCAGGTACGGAATTCTTCGGGGTCAACGAAACAGTTGAAATGGAGCCGAGGTGCCAGCCGACCGGGCCGTCTGGGGCTCCCTAGGCACCCTGGTCGGCCGGAGCCTCTCAGGGAACTGGTCGACCTCCCCTGATCGGCCAGAGGCCTTCCAAGAGCCTAGTCGACTGGCTCTGGTCGGTCAGAGGCCTCTTAGGGGCCTGCTCGGATCGGCCGGGAGCCTCGCAAGCGGCTGACCCGAACTCCGGTTGATCTTCGTTTCGTGCTTTTTAGGACTTATTTCATGTTTTCATAACTTTTGGGCATTGCCGACGGGCATCCATTCTTCGTTGATCTAGGGTCATTCTTGACCGACTCAGGTCATGGTCTAGGGTCAACCTTGATCGACTCCAGGCTTAGTTGAGAAGACATCCCTTCAGATCGGCCGAAGCCCCTTAAAGTGGGGGAAATTGGCCTTCTCTGGTCATCAAATCTTGTTGATCGAGAATCAATCTTGGTTGACTCTGGGCTATGCTCAGAGGACCTTTTTGTCGGCCGAAGCCCTTTGAAATGAGGGGAGATTGGCCTCTTGTGGTCATCAAACCTCGTTGATCAAGGATCAATCTCGCTCGACTCCGGTTGTATTCATGTCCCTTGAAAGGGGAGGTGGTCGGCCGTCTCTAGTGGGCCAGATGCCTCTTAGGGGGCTGGTCGGTCGGCTCTGGCATAAAAAACATTCCTTCGTTGGTCTTCCGGCTTCGTTCATAGACTACCATCTCTTGGAAAGTCATAAGTTTTAGTTGGCTTTTTGACTAATGTCCCTAATCTTTAATTAAAGGCTAACTTTGGCTTTTGCTCTCTTAATCTCAATTAGCCTTTGAGTCATAATTGTTGGTACATTCTCGTCTAATTTTAGGACGGGCAGCTTTTTTTAACGTAGTTTCTCGCTTCAAAAGATCAATTTTCATCATTTTGGCGCTTATAATTTGTGTGTGACTTGTTAATGCGAACCAGTCTGTGTTAAGACCTAGTGCAGTAGGTCACCCTTTTCTCTATAAAAGATAGGGATGAGTATTCATTTTACTTCACACTTTCATTTTCAACATTTCTAAGCTCTCAAGCTTCTTTCAAGTTCTTCCAAGTCTTTGTTCTAGATCAAGCTTTCAGCATGTCAAACAACACTCAATAGCCCTCATTGTCCATGGCGGAGATGATGGCCAAGCGAGGCAAAATCAGGGCGGCGAAAAGTAAAACCTTTATCCCGCCTATTTATTTCGATCATCGTTTCATTAGCTTGGTTGACATCTTGGGTGAGATGGCAGAGGATTTTCCTAGCAACTCTCATCTCGGTGCGTTCTTATATGCGTGCAAGCTGAGATGACACGATGTTATTCAGATCAAGGAGAAGTATAGCTTCCCTTACTGTATAAAGGTTCGTGAACCGGAAGTCAGTGACAGAACTTGTAACTGGCACCCGGAGGAGCTTTGTGTATTCAAAGGAGATCTCAACGGAGGGTTAAGGTTCCATGTTCACCCTTTCATTGTTAGGTTACTAGCTGGGGCCAAGATTCATCCTTGCCAACTGTACCCCAATGGATGGAGATTCATAAGTGTTTTTATGATCAAATGCCATCAGCTGGGTATCCCGTTAAACACTTCCATGTTCAGGAATATTTTTATCTTAAAGAATTCTCCCTTTAGCAGGGTCGGTTGGGTGACTGTCCAACACAAGATAGAGGTCCATCACATTGTGAACACGTTTTCTCTCCTAGATTCTCACCAACTTTGGAACAAGAATTTCATTATTTTTAAATGGAAGGGAGGAGATTGGGGTCATTTCTTTATAAGGGACTTCAATCATATGCAAGAAAGTTCACACTTCATTCATGATCTTAATCCCTATGAGTTGGAGGATCATGACAAGCTTATCTTTGACAATGGTCAGACTCATTTTCGTGTGATATTTATCGAAAAAAATTTGGTCGAGATGGGCCTTAGTGGCCTTTCACTGCAGGGTAATTATTTTTCATCCGTTAGATATCTTTTGAACATGTTTATTCTTACACCAATGTTTTACTTATCTTGTTTCAGTTGCTGATCGCATGGATCAAGGCATGGACAAGGGCGAAGCGCCCATTAAGAAGATGATGAGAAAGGCCACGAAAATGGCAAATCCTCTGCTGCGAAAGTGCTAGACTTTCTACAACATTGTTCGAATACTAGCAAGAGGGCCCGAGAGGCCGATGGTGGGAACAAGACCCCTTTCAAGCCAAATTGGGGACTCTGTGTCCAGGACTCGGTCATGGGCGATTCCATGTTTGCCTTGGACTGGTCCAAGTGCTCCATTACCCCGGCTGACCTCATTGCCGTGACTACGGGAGATCGCTTGGGGGAGACTGAGCAGTTGGGAGCTCTAGCCTTGTATCAGGTAGATACCTTTTCCTTGACTCTCACTCCTTTCTTACTTTGCCACTTTACTTATTCCGAACTTGTTTGTTGTTTCAGGCCAATGCCTATCTTCAGTCGTCTGTCATTCAGGGAAAGGCCTTAAGGAAGTCGAATCAAGACTTGAGCAAGGAGAAAGACATGCTTATAAGGGAATCCCGAGTTAAAAGTTCATGCATCAAACTCAAAAGTATATAAATTTAAGCATAGGCATACATCTCAAACAATAAGAAATATACATACATTAAAGAAAACAATACGAAACATAACATAACATTAGTATATTTCTCCTTGTCATAGAATTGAAGCACTAAAAATTAATCACACACAAAAAATTAAAAGAAATAGAATATCAAGTAATGGTGGCACACACTATATGTTAAAACTAAATTATATTTAATAAAAATATTTATATTATTTATAGAAGAAAGTTTGAAAGAGAGAGAGCAATCATCAATTTATCTGTCTGGTTGACATTAAGATGTGGCTTTTAATCGACCTTATTCATCTATTCACAATATTTAGCAATAGGAAATAAACTTAGGAGATGAGAATTCAATTTATATAGATTTATCAACCGCATACAATTCCGCACACACAAATAAATCACACATAATTTACACAATCAAAACCTGGAAAAACCCGTAAAATGTGAGAAAATAATAAAGATGGTACCTTTGAACAATGAAATGTTTCATTTACCAGTGACTCGATTCAAATCACATGGATTTCAAAAAAAAAATGCACTGAAAAAGTTTAATAGATCTCTAACCTGGAAGTATAAGTAAAGGAATTGTGAGTGCTTGTGCAAATGCATGTATTGACATTAGGCATACGACTTACTCTTCAAGGTGATCCGTTGGATTCCATCATATGGCTCCAAACCATGCATGAGCAGAAATCACTGCTCCTAATATATCAACAAGTAAATGAACTACAATACTACAATTCTTCAATTTATAATTATATTAAAATCTAAGAACCTTACACTAAAGTGATTATATTCTTAATATTGGATCAAACATAATTCAACGTTTTATATTTGTCAACAACTTGTTCCGTAAATAAAAAAATTAAATATCAATTTAAAGTTCATGTAAAAATTGGCTCTGCATCAAACTCAAAAATATCAAAATTAAGCATATACATATAGCTCAAACAATACAGCTTAAACAATGTTTTATATTGATGTTTCAAATAAAAACTTCCTGCATAAATAAAAACTTTAAATACAATAACTTATATGCCTAAAATTATATGCTTCAAATAAACAATAAACAATCATCAAATTTTTACCTTGAAAATGTAGATTTTCATCGATCTTGCTCACATGGTCAATATATCAAACAGTTTATGTGCAAATCTCAATCTGCAATAAAGAAGAACATNAAATCTACAATAAAGAAGAACATAAATATAAGTATAATTAATTACTATATCTCTAGGGACTTAGTTTATTATTTGACGACGATTCAAACAACTGCCTACAAATCTAGACACAAATTCAAAGCACACATAATTGAAATATCAAAAAATCGAAAAAAGCAAGAAATCAATAAAGATATTACCTTTGATCATTAACAATTAGAAGAAGAGGATTGAGAATGTAACAAATATTTCGAGGAGAATGATCCTTGCCTTTTAGGAATTTAATCAAACACCTTGTCTACAACAAATAACAAATAATGAAAATTAATAAACAACAATAAAATTACAGTAAAGAATTTGAAAAGAAAATCAAAGATATATAACCGACAAAAGAAAGTAGTAATGAGAAGAATAAGATTTTTGAAATGTGAAAGTTCTTTATATAAATTTATGTGTTATGCGGGAGAAGAGATGAAAAGGATGATTTTGAATTTTGAATTTTGAATTATCAAATTAGAGGATATGTATATGAATATAACAAAGCTTCCCCTATAAGTTTGTAAAGTTACTGTGCTAGCACGTGCAAGCTGTTATCTGTAGGTAAAAATTGAATGACAAGAATTGTAATATTAAGTAACATTAATGGTAAAGACTATGGCTGACAAAAAAATCCAAAAAATTCAATATTCGTTCGAAATATCTGTATTCGTATCCGGAAAAAACGGATATTATCCATATTCGGAAAAAACTGGATATTATCTGTATCTGAATCCGAAGATTCTAAATACGGATATGGATATAGGCACATCGGTATCCGAAAATATTCGTATCTAAAATTAATTATATATAATATATATAAATATATTTTTTAATATATATAATATATAATTATATATTTTTAAACCCATTCATATATTTTTATGCATACACTTATAATTATAAGCTCATTTAATTTGATTCAATTATATTTTTTAATTAGCTCAACTCTAATGTCTATTTTAATTTAATAAATTAATATATACATTATACATAGTTATACTTTAAAATATATATTCAATATATATCAATTTATATTTCTATCGTATTTTATGTATTTTAAATCCTATCACATAAATAATATATATACAATTTAAAATTTATTCTATTAGTTTTGTAGTGTGTGTATATATATTCATTAAATAATATATTTATACAAATTTTATATAATTGTAAAAATATTATAGACATATATAAAAATATCATTTGAGTTTAATATTATTAAGATAACAAAATTAGATTGAAAATATAAATAAAAATTAATTTAAAAATAAAATAAAATAGGCTTAAATCCCTTCAACTATTAACTCAATTTAAAAAGATAAATTAAAATTTTACAATTTTTTTGAATTTTTAATATAAATTTAAAAAATTTATTAAAAATCGGATTCGGATCTGGATATTATCCGTATCCGGATAATATCTGTCGAATTCGGATTCAGATAGACAAATCCGTATCTGAATTATCCTTTTGACAGCCCTAGTAAAGACTTAATTTAGGGGAAGAACTGTTCAAAAGACGCATCAACAACTATAATATATATTTATAGATTTAAAATGTTTTAACTAATTTCAATTTTACATAAAATCTGACAAAGTTGATACAAAAGTTTGCAGATTTGATATAAAATCTTTTTGAGAGGGTAGTCAATTTATTGAAAAATTCTCATAAATTTTTTAAAATCTTATGGATAGATTTATGAGAGATATGCTAAATATTAAAAATAGAAAAAAAAATCATTATTTTATAAAATCTAAAAAAAATCCATCAAGATTTGAATATCATTGAATTTTAAAAGATTTTATAAAATTTTAATTAAATATTTTCATATTTTTAAGGATAATTTAATTTTTTTTATTAAATATCACAAGATTTTAATAAAAAATTTAAAATCCTTATTAAATATCATAAGATCTTAATGAACGTTTTAAAATCTAAATTGTATATACAAATATTTTAATTAATTTTTTAAAATCCAGAGTAAATACATCTTAATTTTTAAAAGCTAAACAAATATCTGTAAATGCAAAATTGAATACTGAACAATTATATAAGGTATATTTATGATATAATATACTTTCTTAGTCCAATTGTTTTATCTTATTTAATTTTTATAAATCAAAATAATCAAATTTTGATTAAAAAATACATATTTATAAAATTATATTGTCAAAAATATATTTAATATATTTTACGATGTATATTTTAGTTTTTTAAAATTATAAAAAATAATATATAAATCGTAGTCAAAATTCAATTAATTCAATTTAAAAAATCAAATTAGACCAAAAACTTGGAGGAGGCCGTTTTTGAATTTTGAGACAAGCTTACGCATAATTGAAGATTGAATAATTTAATATATAGCCCGTCAACCACGACTTTCTTTGCGACCAACTAACAGAGCAAAGATTCTATATATTACTACTAAATTTCTATGCAACTTGTACATGTTCAAGAGACTTGAAAAATGAAAGCTAGTTCAACTTCATCTTACATGAACAATACTCATCGTGCAATGTTTCGCACCCAAGTTCTAACCCGTCACCTTGAGCAACACCAAAATAATAACACAACTTATGCCCCTGCCACCTCAAATTCTCTCCAACCTTCAACATGCCTGCAGTACTCGCCTCCAGAGGCGATATTCGAGTTCGATACCAAGGAAATGCGTAAGCTGCTGGATGCTCACAATGTAGAGGAGCGGGACTGGTTTTACAGGCTGGTCAATGGGAATCCTGAGCTTTTCGAGGTTAAACAGAGAGGTGACAGAGTTTTTGCTTCGCCTGATTATAATCAGTCTATGGAGCAACAAAGAGAGATCACTATGAAGAGAATTATGTATATGTCTGAACAGGGTGTTTTTGATGGTTTGCTTACTTTGCCTGCTGATAAAATTGATCTCAAGAAGTTTGCTATCTTGGAACTTTGCGGAATTTATGACCATTCTCTTGCTATCAAAATTGGCGTCCATTTTATTCTTTGGTATGCTGCCTGTTTTTTCTCTTGTACTGTATTATGCGTATTTAACTCAATAATTTCTAATGAAATTTCTCATGTACATGTTTTTTTCCCCACGAAATCATGAGTTTTAGCACAAAAAACATTGAATTTTAGAATACTGGCTAAAAAAATTACTATATGTATTTTTGCTTTCGTCTCTCAAATGCGTATCTTTCCTATGTTCATCTATAGAATGTTTATTTCTCAAATACCGCAAATTAGATTTGTTGTCGTAAGTTTCTGTTTTGCTAATTTTGTTATCATCAGTAAATTGTGGTTTATTTATGTAATAAGCAGGAGTAAACCTTGCTGATCACTAAGAATTTTATTAGTAACATATGTGATTAACTGACTCAAGTTAAATTAACTTACAGGGGTGGTGCCATTCAGCTTTTGGGGACAAAGAGGCACCATGACAAGTGGTTGGAAGTCACTGAAAAGTACCTTATCAAGGGTTGCTTTGCCATGACCGAGTTGGGCCATGGAAGTAATGTATGTCTATGCTGTGTATCCCAATTTTCTCACTAACTTTTTCACTAGTCTAGGCAATTTTAAAATGATTAGATGATGCAATACTATTCGGTAAATTTGCTCAACTGGATTTCTTAGTATTATATATCTGGTCTCCAATTTTAGGTCCGTGGCATTGAAACGGTAACCACATATGATTCAAGCACCGGAGAGTTTGTGATTAACACACCTTGTGAATCAGCTCAGAAGTACTGGATAGGAGGTGCAGCTATTGTGAGACACTCTAATTCCTACATTACTCTAGTAGTCTAGTATCATCATATGAGTGTGTGTACTGTGCAGGGTCGTGTTCTACTACAAACTATTACAATTTATGGTGCATAAATCATTTTCACAATGCTACCAAATCATTGGTCTCAGTTTATTAATCACAACTTAATTTGTTGTTCGCAGGCTGAAGTTGCATTTGATTGAACACCTATTTAAGTCAAATATATATAATGGAATACTGTAATAACATCGAATAGAAACTATTCAGGCTCAAAATTATATCCCGTGTTGAAGTTTCAGTTCATCNAATCGATTGTCAGGACCGGACACAAAAAAGTAGTATGAATAATTGTGTGTAATTTGGTAAATTGATACCGTTGGAATAACCGTGTCAATATTTGATACCGTTATACTTGGCACAATTTTTTTTTCAATTGGGATTTTAAATATCTCAGGACTGGCCTTGCATGGCATAGAGTATGTAGTTCTGTTTATGTCAATTTCATTTCATTAGTGTTATCATTCAGTCGAACATATATAGATTCATTTTAGAGCTTTGATTTGTGAATCCTGTCTTTTTTTTTATTTGTTTCCCTGTTTTGTGTAATGTTAGCATGCGACCCACGCAGTGGTTTTCGCACAACTTGAGATTAATGGAAAAAAAGAAGGTGTTCATGCTTTTATTGCTCAGATAAGAGATGCCAATGGAAATGTATGTCCTAATGTTCTTATAGATGACTGCGGGCATAAAATTGGCCTGAATGGTGTTGACAATGGTCGAATCTGGTAAAGTTGCTAATTCATTTTGTTACTTTTATTCACATAACAGACAATCACTCATAAAATAATTTTTAAGTTTAATAAAAGTAATCATTACCCCAATTTGTATTCTAGGTTTCATAATTTCCGAATACCTAGAGAAAACTTGTTGAATTCAGTTGCTGATGTATCTCCAGATGGTGATTATATAAGTTCTATAAAAGACCCCGGTCAGGTAATCATTTTATCATGTCAAGATATTTAACTTTTTATGTATGTGTATTGTAGTGTGTGTGATCATTGTATTAAATATGTAGTTCTTGATAGAAATTAAGTTGGTTTGTGTATGCCAAAAATTAGTTGTAAGAAGTAACCCCTAACTTAAAGTAAAACAAATTGAGGGTAGTCTCTTTGTATCTTAAAAACATTGATGTTGTGGTTTTAAGCCAAAATAACATTGACTCATTTTTACTCTTTGTCCCACAATGCTACCACAACTACAAACCAAATTCCCTTCCTCTATAAATAAGTCTTTTCCCCTTCTTTACTAAATACGCATTTCTTCTCTCTCTTTTCTCTTTATAACTGCTAGATAGTTCATCTAGTAGGAAAGCCAGTTTAGCCCACTTTCAAGAAGTGTCAGGATAGAAGGTCGTCGTGTTTAAACTACACTTAGGAGTGTTCGGGCTTGATTGCAGCCATTGGAGGTGGTTCCGCTGCAGGGGTTGTTCTATCAAGTTGTGTGACACTGTCCTGGTTGGAAGAGGGAGAGAAGGAAAAAATGTCGGGAAATAGTATTAGAAGGAGGTTTAGAGGGAAACACTTCAGTGAGTAAGGGATATGCATAATAGGTATGTTAGACTGAATTTGTGTATAAAATTCAGAGTCGTATATCCATATATTTTAATCTCTTTATTCTAGTGAAGTTATTATCCTTGTGGATGTAGGCTTACTGAACCACGTAAATCTATGGCCTCTTTTACTATACATTGTTGGTTTGTTGTTTCCATTATTATCATATATATTTGTGGGTCCAAGTACACACACACACACACACACACATATATATATATATACGCTTCTGCATATGCCGGGAATCAGGTTAGATTCCCAACAAGTGGCATCAAGAGCTAGGTTAGCCGTGCCTAAATTATTGGTGCCGAAGGAAAGCCATTAAGAAAAGTGGTTATTTAATTGGCACTGTTTTAACGGAAGTGCTCCCACTGTTTCTTATACTTATCTAGCCAATTGATTTTGTCGTTTAACTTACTTTGAGTGTGCAAGTGGTGATGATGGCAAATATTGGAGGATTCAGGGTTGATTCGTATAATGGTAAGGGAAATTTTACTCTTTGGAAGAGAAGGGTAAAAGATATCATAACCCAACAGAAGTTAGCAAGGGTTTTGAAGGGAAATGAAGGAAAGCCAACAAAGATGAGCGATGAAGATTGGGAAGATGCTGAGTCGCAATGCATGAGTACCATCAAACTATGTAATACTGACAATATTATCAACAATGTTGTGGACGAAAGCACATTGAAAGAGTTGTGGTCAAAGTTGGAGACATTGTATCTTGGGAAGAACTTGACTACAAGTTAGGGCTGTTTAACGAACCGGGTAAGCTCGAGATCGACTCGACTCGGTTCGTTAACGAGCTCGAGTTCGGCAAGAAAAAAAAAGCTCGTTAAGCTTAACGAGTCGAGTCGAGTTTTTTGGTTGTTCGACTCGACTCGACTCGGTATTCGACTCGACTCGACTCGACTCGACTCGGTAAAAACTCGGTACTCGATAAAAATATAAAAATATATATATTTTTTATTGTTTTAGTTTTTAGTTTTAATTTTTTAGTGTTTTAATTTTAGTTTTTAGTGTTTTAATTTTATTTTTTAGTGTTTTAATTTTAATTTTAATTTTTTAGTGTTTTAATTTTAGTTTTTATTTAAAAAAATAAGCCCAAAAAAATAAAAAAAATAAAAAAATATTGAAAAACCCGACTCGACTCGGGATCGACTCGGACTCGGGATCGACTCGGTAGGCTCGTTACCGACTCGACTCGACTCGGTCGTAAACGAACCCGAGTTCGGCGCAAAAAAAAAGCTCGTTAAATAATCGAGTTCGAGCTCGACTCGTTTAGAAAAACTCGAGATCGAACTCGTTAAGAAAAAACTCGACTCGACTCGACTCGTTTACAGCTCTACTACAAGTTAAATCTGAAATGCAAATTGTATCGGCTGAAGATGGCAGCCCATGTCAATATTATTGAGCACATGAATGTGTTTAATGGTATTGTTGATCAACTTCAAAAAGTTGATGTAAAATTGGAGGAAGAAGATAAGGCTCTTATTCTTCTTACTTCACTTCCAGAGTCATTCAAGAATTTGGTCACTACCATATTATACGGGAACGACATCGTAAAGATGGAGAAGGTTCAATCAGCGCTTTTGTCGAATGCTAACAGGAAGAACCATGATGGTGACAAGGACGAAATGACAGCTTTGGTCTTGCATCGTCAAAGTGATAGAGAAAGGGGTGTTGTGAAAGGATCTACCAATGGCAGGGGTAAATCCAAATACAGTGAAAGGGCGAAGCAGTGCTTTGGTTGCAATGAGTGGGGTCATATTAGGCCGAATTGTCCGCTTAATAAAAGAAACTCAGATGCATCATTGACTGTGGTTACTCTCGATTGTGAAAATATTTGCACCGTCTTCAATCAAGACACTAGTTCTCCAAGCGAATGGATATTAGATTCAGGTTCATCTTACCATATATGTTCCGAGAGGGGGAATCTTGATGAATTCTATGAAACAAAGAATGAAACAGTTTCTTTGGCTGATGGGTCTACTTGTGAGATCAAG
>QRFB01005373.1:0-40708 GCA_008931105.1 Oenanthe javanica
AAATGCAGATCAATAGAATATGCGGTAGAATGGGGAAACCTTAATACAGAGAAGGTATATGTACCTTCTTTAAATATCATTCTCATCCCAAAAGTTGCATTTATTCATCGCAAAAACTGCCAACATTTTTCTACATGGATAACATTTGTCCAACAAGTTTGATGGCTACACTTTCAGTGTTTGATTTGCGAATGAATAACATTCAGGGGAACCTTCCATCAACTTTATCAAATTTTCATAATTTGCAAAGTATAAATCTACATGGAAACAAATTACAAGGAAGAATTCCTTCTTCTTTTGCTGAATTTGATCAACTGGAAACTCTTGATCTTGGAAGTAACCAAATATATGACACTTTCCCGCACTGTTTGGTAGCTCTTCCACATCTCCAAGTTCTTGTTCTGAAATCAAATATGTTTCATGGTCTTATAGAGAAGAGTTCTAAGGTTGAACACCCTTTTCCTAGCTTCAGAATNATTGAGAATCATTGATCTGTCGTATATATAATGAGTTTTCAGGTCAACTGCCTGCAACGTATTTCAGAAACTTCAAGGCTATGATGAATCATGAAGTGAATAAAATAGAGCATAATTATATGGGCCGAAGATGGAATTATACGGATTCTACAAGTCTAGTGATTAAAGGCGTAGAGATTACGTTGGAAAGAATATTAACTGTTCTCACAACCATTGATGAATCAAGCAACAATTTTAAAGGGGAGATTGCTGAATATTTCAGAAATTTAGTGTCACTCAGATTACTAAATTTTTCTCACAATAATCTCTCAGGCTACATACCACCCTCGATTGCAAAATTGACTCTGTTGGAGTCACTAGACCTCTCAGCTAATCGACTTGAAGGAGAGATTCCTCAGCAACTTACCGGCATATATTCGCTTGAACTTCTAAACCTGTCTTACAACCAACTTAGAGGTCATATTCCACAAGGTTCTCAATTCAATACATTTGATAATAATAGCTATGTTGCTAACTTTGGGCTATGTGGAAAGCCATTGTCCAAAGAGTGTGAACATGCTATTGTGATGCAAAAAGAATGTGAAGACGAGGATGAATATTTTTTTGTGGTTTTACTTGGGAAGCCGTGGTAATTGGATATGGTTGTGGAGTGGTTCCGGCATTTATTATCGGATACTTGATGTTGATGGCACGAAAACCAAAATGGTATCTGGGATTATAACTAGGGAATTGGGTGTCAAGATCAGGAGGATGGAGATTAAATTGCGATAAATAAAGATTTGCGGTAATTTGTATATCATGTTAACGGTCATTCCAATTCCTATGTAGTAAAAAATTGTGAAATAATATACTCATATCTGTATTCTGCTCTATTTGTATGGCTTATATAAGAAAGTCACAGCTTGTAGGTGACATCAAATAATATTTTTGCTAAGAAATGAAAATGTCTTAGTTATACACTGCTTAGAGCTTTCCTCTGTCAGCACTGCTTTGAGCTCGAACATGAACGAATGTAACTCATCGAGAAATGGATTGATATCATTCCTGGTATCCTCAATCCATTGCAGAACTTTCGTAGATGGACTTAATATCTGATCCCTGTCAGGTACAAGCTATCCAACAATAATATATTAGATATTGCTCTCCGTTTTTCTTTTGACATTTCTAATAATGCTACTAAAATGTTATTTGGACTTCTCTTTGAAGATTAACATCAACAAGGTTACAAGGGGTGTAAACTAATTTACCTCTAGTAGCATAATTTCACATACTAAGCTGAGATCTGCAATGGACGGTTGGAATTTTCCCAGCAAAAGCTTACCATCGCCATTGAGCCAGAAAGATTTAATCTTTGCAAGAGATTTACACAGAAGTTTTTAATTTTTGACAGCAGCTTCTAGATTCAATATAAGACCAAGTAGAGGCGCGCCTCTACTATTCTTAAAATATCCAGCTGAGAAGAAAAGTTAAAACCATGAAGTGATAGGCCATTTTGCAAGATGTTGTCGATGTATGATAATTGTCCTAAAATTTCTAACAGGAAGAGTACCTTGATATGTGCCATTCCTGGTGTTAAGATCTGTAGCATTTCTGGTGCTTGACTCTGGATCTGTAGTAGAATAGTACATAACTTTACCTTTTAAAGCAGGGTTTTTGATTATATCTCGAACTATTTTGTATGTGTTGACTATAACAAGGTTAGAACCAGGCATTTGTGGCCTACTATCATTTACCAAGGATCTTAAGTTGGTATTAAAGAAATGAGCAGCTTGATTAAGGTATTGGTTGCAACCCTTCCTCTGTGGTTGTGCAGGTGCAGCAATGGTTCCGGGGCTGCAGCCCAGAGGATACAAAGACATGAGTACAAACTTTCGTGCCCCCAAAGTGTACAACTTCTGCAATAGTATTCACAGGTTTGTAAAACCATACATATACAATCTAAAAAATAGGAAAATGAACAACTACATCAATATATTAACTTAACATCCCTGTAAACTTAGATAAGGCTTGTTTGATTATGTTTTTTTTCTAATTTGTAAAAATTAAAAAAAAAATTGTAACCGGGTGTATATTTTAGCTACTTTTCTGCCTTGCAAATCTGAAGCGGAAAAAACTTGGATAAACGACAAATGACCACAAACATATAAAAAAAACAACTCAATTCCAGGGAACAAATACTCTGACAATGCATTTAGAAGTACATATAACATAAACTGATGAATTTGTAAGTAAAACTTAAAAGCATGCAAATTGTCAAATTTTACCTTGAGTTGAGAAGAGAGAGTACTTATGAGATTCATAACAAAAATATTTATGTTAAATAAAAATCTATTTATTATACATAATTATAAATTATTATCAAAATAACTCTTCTAATTAATTTAGTATCACTCACATCTTTAATAAATTTATATAAAATAAGAAAATATACCATATGTATTAATATAAATTCCTAATATTATAAAATTTTATATTAAATATCAATAAAATTATAAATAAAAACTAAGTTTATATAAATATTAGTTATCCCGTGTTTCGCACGAGTTATAAGCTTGTAATTATAATGTTAGGGATTGTGGTACTATCAATATAATCAACTAATAATTACTTAGATTAATTAATCATTATCTAAGTAAAACATATTGTCATATACATCTTGACAGTATGTTTAAAATGTCACTTGTAATAGGATGAACCAAAAGTCAAGTAGGTGACAGTAAGTATCAATAGTTACTGTCTTGTACAAATATAATAAATGATTTATGTAGTAGAAGTTCACAAAGTGTTCATGCACAGCATGGATCAAATCATTGACAGTAACATTTTTCAAACTGAAGCCTACGACAGCATATTCAAGTGACAGCACCATTTGGAACAGATGACAGCAACTATTCCATGACAGTAAACTTGGCAGAGAATGAAGATCCTAAGACGGCATGTTTTACCGACAGCAACTATTCCATGACAGTAAACTTGGCGGAGATTGAAGAATCGAAAACAACAAGTTTCCTGACAGTAGCTTTGACGGGGATAGTTGACAGCATGTTTGGCGGGATAGTTAACAGCACCTTTGGACGACAGCATGTTTTAGAAGACTGGGAAACTTGACAGTAAGGTATGCGGAATCAAAACTGCTGTCACCAAAGAGAAGCTAAAGGTTGACAGTAACCTTTTGGTGAAGCTGACAGTCTGTTTCAAGAAGCAGACTAGGTAAAGTTCTTTCACTGATTGATCTTGACAACTCTACCTAGTCTGTCAAGTCTACTACTACAACTTGAGATAAAGTAAGCAAAAAGATGAAGTCTGCTCATGGAGTCAAGAATGTCAAATCTTCTCAGAGCAACTTTATCTACAAATGGAATAGAGATATTTAAGAAGAAAATGTGGAGTTTCTATTTCAAGTATTGTCCAGGAAATAAGAGAAAGTACACTTGTAAATGAGGTATGTGTTTTAGTATAAATACACATATCTCACAAACACTTTCTCTTGTGAGAATATGCAACTGAGCTTAACTTTTCTCAAGCATAGAAACAGTAACATTTTTCTTGTTATTATATCTATTGAAGCTGGAAACATATTCCAGTCAGTTGTAGCAACAAAAATTAATAAAATTAATTTTTGAAGTAAAACATCTGTTGTCTTTTGTTTGCTTACAGTTGATTGTATTCTTATCTTGATATTATTACCTTTTGTTTGTTGTTAGCAAAATAAGTAATAAATTATCAAGTTGCATTCAACCTCCCTTTCTGCAACACTCATATTGTCTAACAACTGGTATCAGAGCAGCAGGTTAGATATACATAACCTGAAAAGATCTAAAAATGAGTGCACAGAAAGTAAGCAGCATAAAAATACCCACTTTTGACAAAGAACACTACAACCTTTGGAAACGAAAGATGATGTTCATAAAAATAGCCAATCCACTTTACCCTGGAATCTTGGAAAATGGTCTGTTCATACCTCAAACATATGTACCTGAAACCACAGTAGATGGTGAAACAATACCAGCCTACTGGGTTCCTAAAAAGGTTTCAGAGTACACTGATACTGAAAAGGAAAAAGTATCTCTGGATGATTGCTTACAATTTATCATCATTGAGGCACTTGACAATGTCATGTACAATAACATTGTCAACTGCACCAGTGCAAAACAGATATGGGAAACCATTGAGATACTCTGTGAAGGAACAGAAGAGGTGAAGGAAAATCAAAGACAGATTCTGGTGTCTTAGTATGAAGCCTTCATGGCTAAACCAAGTGAAGGGTTGACTGAGATGTTTGAGAGGTTTAACAGGTTGATAAATGACTTGCAGCTGCATGGAAAGTTTTATGACAAAAAGGAGGTAAACATGAAATTCATGTTAACACTTCCTGACCACCTAGAGCACAAGGTTTCTGCCNTCTTGAGCATAAGGTTTCTGCCATAAGAGAAGGAAGAGATTTATCAAAAGTTTCTCTTGAAACTTTATATGGCATACTCAAAACCTATGAGCTAGAGTTGCTACAGAAGAGAGCCATTCAAGCTGGTCAAAGAGGAAAAATGGTNCTAGTTGCTCAGGATCCACAGATGTTGCAGCTCAAGGAATCTCAGCATCAACAACAAATCAAGATTGAAGAAATCACAGATGAAGATGAAAGTGTAACTCTGGAACTCAAAGATGGTGAAGAAGATGAGTTCTACACTTTGGAGGATCTGGACAACATGGAAAACAAAACAATGACCTACATGGCAAGAAAGTTCTCCAACTTGAGATTCAAGAAGAACAAAGCTTTCAAACCCAGAGGACAGAGCTCCAGGTTCAACAAGCCAAATTTCTCAAAACCTGGAGGAAGTGGCAAAAGTGGATATAAGACAGATATGGTGGATAGATCCAAGATAAGATGTTACAACTGTAGTGAAATGGGGCATTTTGCAACAGAATGCAAGAAGCCAAAACAAGTGAGGAGAAATGACAATGATTATGAGGAACTCAAAGCAAAGTATGAAGCCCTGTTGAAAAAGCAACAAGGAAGAGCCTTTATGGCTGAAGGAAAGTGTTGGGAAGACTCTGATGAAGAAGATGGAGAAGAGTATGAAAATCTTGCTCTCATGGCAAACTTAGGAGAAGGTTCATCTACTTCATCAAGTCAGGTACCCTTTCTTACTACTGTTGACATGACTACATCTCAGTATAAGAAAACTGTTGAAAGTTTAAGTTCTGAAATTTTCAATATTCATACAAGCATGCTAGCTGCAAATGAGGAGATAGTTAAATTGTCTAGTGCTAATGAGTTATTGAAGACTAAAAATCATGAATTAGAACTTAAACAGAATGCTTTTGAGTCCTTACAACAAGAGAATGAGATTCTTAAAAACAAGGTGGTTTATGCTTCCCAGATTGAGAAATTTCTCAGAAAACAGATTTATGAGAATGAACTAAAAATCAAGTCCTACAAAAATTCTTCAGCTCTGTTAAAATCATACCATGATGATAATTTTGAAAATTAAAAGGTAGGTATAGGTTTTAACTATGATAAGAAAAGTGGAAAGAAGCATGCTGTAGAGGAAGAAGTCAAACATACTGTCAAACCATCCATACTAAAGAAAGTTAAGAATCCCTTGTTCAAAAAGGCCGAGTTTGATATTGATGAGGAAGCATTAGTAATCAAACAAGAGATAGATGATGAGGACAATGATGCTGTCAGAAAAACTCATAAGGTGAAAGATACTGTCAAAATCCCCAAGACAGTTAGTTTTAACTCTGACAGTAACTTGTGTTTAAAAGATGCTATAAACACTGACAAGACAGTAAGTTCATAAGCTGTTGTCAAGACTGTAAGATCCAAACTTACTGTCAAGACATCTCCATCTAAACCTACTGTCAACACCAGCATGACAGCAACTTCTAAACATACTGTCATAAAGACCAAGAAAAATAGAAATGGAAAACTAGGAATTAACAAGAAGAACAATTATGATTACATTCCTAATGCTCCTAGAAAGTTGTGCAATAATTGTGGGTCTTCTAGTCATCTAACTCATGTTTGCAATAAGATCAAATAAAATGTCAAGAATGCTACTTCTAGCAATGGAAACTTACACAGCATGCCTTTAAAGAACAAACAAGTAACTCACTGTGGTAACTTTGATTGCATTTCATGCAAAATGAATTTGATGAGTATTTGCTTTAACATGCCTTTTGCTAATAATCAAGAATGCTTGCATAAAAATGCTAAAACTGAAAAGGCAAAGACTCCAAGTCCTTCTAAAGTTAGAATGGACAAGCCACCCAAGAACAAAGCTATCAAACCAGTATTCAAGACTGAATGGGTAGCTACAAGAGTCTTGTTAAAAGCAAAAGAAAGAATTACAATTGAATCAACTTCAAACTGTGATCTAGCTAAGCAAAATAGACCCAATGAAAGTTGGGTACCAAAAGCAACTTGAAATATTTGCTTTGCAGGGCAACAGGAAAAATAAGAGAATCATGTGGATCATTGACAGTGGATGCTCAGGACACATGACAGGTGATAAAGTCCTGCTATCACAGTTCAAAGAAATGGCTGGCCCTTATGTAACCTTTGGTGACAATAGCATTGGTTTCACAATGGGATATGGCATGCTAGAAGTTGGAAATTTGAAAATTGAGAAAATTGCTCTAGTGAATGGTTTGAAGCACAATTTATTGAGTGTCACTCAATTTTGTGAAAGAGGTTTCAAGGTTGGTTTTGATCAAGACAGATGCTCCATTGTCAACAAGAAAACAGGAGAAGAAGCTCTTCAAGAAGTAAGGAAAGGAAGCCTCTACATAGCTGACTTGGACTCTGTAAGGAAAGATAAAGTCTACTGTTTCTACAGTAAGGCTTCTCCATCTGAAAGCTGGCTATGGCATAAGAAGCTCTCTCATTTANTTGAAAGTTGGTCATGGCATAAGAAGCTCTCTCATTTGAACTTCAAAGCGATGAATCATCTAATGAAGAGAGAGTTGGTGAAAGGGTTGCCTCAACTTGAATTCTGTCAAGAAGGATTGCGTGAGAATTGCTAGAAAGGAAAGTTAAGGAGAGCTACTCACAAAAGCACTCCTAGTGGTTCAATCAATGAGGCATTTTAACTAATTCACATGGACTTATTTGGTCCTGTGAATGTGCAATCACTGGCCAGAAAGATATATGCCTTAGTGATGGTTGATGACTTCTCAAGATACACTTGGGTGAGATTTCTAGCATCCAATGATGAAGCTGCACAAGAAATTATTGATTTGGTAAGGGTTCTTGACAAGAATCCCAAGTACAAAGTGCAGACCTTGAGAAGTGATAATGGTACTGAGTTCAAAAATAGTATCATGAATGATTTCTGCAAAGATAATGAGATCACTCAACAATTCTCTACACCAAGGACACCTCAACAAGATGGTGTTGTGGAAAGGAAAAATAGGACTCTTATAGAGGCTGCAAGAACAATGTTGAGTGAAGCAAAACTTCCCACCTATTTCTGGGGTGAAGCAATCAATACAGCCTGTTATACTCAAAACAGGATTATAGTCAAGAAGGCCTATGGAAAGACACCCTATGAATTGCTCACATGAAGGAAACCAACTATCAACTACTTTCATGTTTTTAGAAGCAAGTGCTACTTCATGAAAGATCCAACTGAAATCAAAGGAAAATTTGATACTAAAGCACTTGAAAGAATCTTCATGGGGTATGGCATTGACAGGACTGCATATAGAGTCTACATCATTGATCACAAAACTGTGGAGGAGAGTGTAAATGTCACATTTGATGAAACTAAATTTCCTGGAATTGAAGGTAGTCAAGAAACAGAATCATTAGCCTTTGAGAATCAAGGCTATTTGGAAGAGATTGATGAGGAGTCACCAAGAGTTGATCACACAATTTCTGGTCCAACAATTGTTCCCAATCAATCTGAAGACAATGAAGGAACTGCCCAATCAACTGATTTCTCTGGGAATGTTCCTATGAATAGTGGACTTGAAGAAATTGATGTTGTCAACAATATAAGAGGAAAAGATGCTGTAAATCAACAAGGTGTTGAAGATTCTAGTGATTCTCTAAGAGGAACAAAATGGAACAGAGATCACACTAATGACTTAATCATTGGTGATCCAGGAACTGGAGTCAAAACAAGAAGAAATGTTGCCAATGAATGCATGTACTCTTGTTTCCTTTCTCAAACTGAACCTCAAACTCTAGAAGAAGCTATGGCTGATCCAGATTGGATTAATGCCATGCAAGAAGAGCTTAATCAATTTGAGAGAAGCTGTGTTTGGGAATTGGTGCCTAGACCAAGGAACAAATCAATAATAGGCACCAAATGGGTTTATAGGAACAAGATGGATGATTGTGGTACTGTCACAAAAAACAAGGCAAGACTGATGGCAAGAGGTTACTGTCAACAGGAAGGGATTGATTATGAAAAAACATTTGCTCCTGTTGCCAGGCTTGAAGCAATAAGAATCTTTTTGGCTTTTACTGCATTCAACAACTTCAAGGTATTTCAAATGGATGTTAAAAGTGCTTTCCTAAATGGAGAGTTAGAAGAAGAAGTGTATGTTGAACAGCCCCCAGGCTTTGAGGATCCAAAAATGAAGAACTTTGTGTACAGACTACTCAAGGCACTGTATGGTCTAAAGCAAACACCAAGGGCTTGGTATGATACTCTTTCCAAGTTTCTTTTTGATAATAACTTTACAAGAGGAATCGTGGATAAAACTCTTTTCTACAAAAAGCATGGAAAGGATATCATTCTACTTCAAGTATATGTTGATGACATCATTTTTGGTTCAATAAATGAAGATTTATGCAAGAAATTCTCTGAGTTGATGCAGAACAAATATGAGATGAGTATGATGGGTGAATTGGTATTCTTTCTTGGGCTTCAAGTCTATCAAAGAGAAGATGGAATATTTATTTGCCAAACTAAGTATGTCAAAGATCTCATGAAAAGATTTGATTTGGAAGACTCATCTCTTGCAAAAACTCCAATCTCAATAGCTACTCAACTTGACAAGGATCCAAAAGGAAAGAAAGTGGATAACAAAATGTATAGGGGAATGATTGGCTCTCTCCTCTACCTAACCGCTAGCAGGCCTGACATAATGTTTGCCACAGGGTTGTGTGCAAGGTTTCAGTCTAATCCAAGGGAGTCACATTTAATGGCAGTAAAAAGAATTCTTAGATATGTGAAAGACACTCAAAATATGGGCCTTTGGTATCCTAAGGATTCTGGTTTTGACTTAGTTGGGTACTCAGACTCAGACTATGCAGGGTGCAGAATAGACAGAAAGAGTACAACAGGAAGCTGTCAATTTTTGGGAGAAAGATTGGTCTCATGGTTTAGCAAGAAGCAACATTCAGTATCAAATTCAACTGCAGAGGCTGAATATATTGCAGCTGGTAGTTGCTGTGCTCAATTACTTTGGATGAGGAACCAGCTATTGGACTATGGGTTGACTCTGCAAGGAATTCCTATCTACTGTGACAACACTAGTGCCATAGCAATTTCTGAGAATCCTTTTCAACATTCCAAAACTAAGCACATTGACATCAGACATCATTTCATTAGAGAACATGTGGAGGAAGGCACAATCAAGCTAATCTATGTGCCCACAGAGAAGCAACTTGCAGATATTTTCACCAAACCATTGGATGAAAAGACATTCAATAACCTAGTGAGTGAATTAGGTATGTTAAACTTAACCTGTTAATGTAACTCTGCTTAGTTGATCAAAAATTTAGTTAACTAAATTTCACTGTGAATTAATGGCCTCTAGAGGTGTTTTGATTCTGTCACAGTGGAAAGACATGATGATATTTAACTGAGAGGTTAACTAATTTATTTTTAAGTAACTCAATTCATATGAGGGGATCAAAAAGTACTGTCAAGGTTCTTGATAGTATGTTTTACCCATACTATCATATGGTAGTAAGTTACTGTCAAATCTGTGATACTTACTGTCACATGTTTAAGGAGTTTTGACAGTATAGTTCGCGGGATTGAAACTTACTGTCGAATCCTGTGAAACATACTGTCAAAAGATTGAGAAATCTTGACAACATACTATGCGGGACTGAAATTTACTGTCAGTATTCATTGACAGTATAGTTTTATAAAATTCTCGCATAACATACTGTCAAGCGTTAACATTGGGGTTATTTATTTATTATATATATTCACTAACCGCAAATGTTACTGTCAAGAGTGTTTGAAATGTCTAGCGCAGGAGTTACTGTCAAGGAATGGAACTAGAAGACAACTGTCACTTTAAATCGATTAAAATTCTTTCTTGACAGTTCGTTTTTCACAACATATATATACAAACAGTTAAAATCTCTCTCACTCTTTACTTTTCTTTAAACTCTCCAAATTCAAACGCCCTGAAAACCCACTATTTTCTCTGCAAACCGTGCTTAAATTCTTAAATCTTCAAATTCTCAATCATGTCTGGACCCTAAATCATCTGTTCTCTTGCCCAAACCAACTTCACCACAATGGCTTCTGTTGGTGAAGCTGGTGAAGTCTTCAAACCCTTGGTTGGCTTCATGAACAACTCTTACCTCACCTATGCTCTAACCGCAAGTCTTCATCTCGAAATACCACGGTTGTCTCCACTCTGGAACTCTGCTGTATGTGAGGGGGAGCAAGATGCTAGCTCTATCTCCTTTCAAATCAATGGTACCTCTTACACCATTGATTCCTCTCATGTAAATGAAGCTCTTTATGTGGAAGAGGCTGAAGGCTTACTGTTTGAGGAGCCTGTAAATGAAGAACAACTCTCCAAGTTCTTCAAGATGGTTGGGTATACTTGACCCAAGCTAAGCGCCAATGGTGATGAATGGTATCCTTCGGGAGGAATGGACAGGAAATATTTAAACAAAGAATGGAGTATGATGCTGGATGCTGTCTCAAGGTCCATGTCCAGCAAAACAAGTGGCTGGAATGAAGTGCCAGCATACATCAGGAGGATTGTGCATTCCATGGTGCACAATTACAGAATTGACGTTGGAAAGCTCCTGATGCCTCTATTCAAACTGGTGCTGGGAAAGAAAGAAGCCAGAAAACCGGTAATTTACTATTCTAGATTCTTTATGCTTATTATTAATTATGTAGTAGGCATAATTAATTTAGATAGTGTTCAATGCATGGAGTCCCCAACACTAAAGAAAAATACTCATTCATTGTTAACCAGTAAACCACTTAACACTGAATTGAGTTTGTTAATAACTGACTTCATATTTTCTACTATCAGTAGATTAAATTTAAAAATTGTTAGGGACTACCATGTATTCTCTTTGAGTGATGAGAATGGTGTTGACCTCTCCATTCCTAACCCACACTCCAAACCGTTTGAAGGAGTCCGGCCTTCTAGAGTCACCAAAAATACTAGCCAAGGATCTGGTTCCTCTCAAAAGGACCAGGTTTTTAAAAGGAGGAAAATCACTCACCCTAGGTTAGAAACCTTTCCACATGTAGGTGGTGAAACTGCACAATTTGCAGCAAATAAGGCAGGTAGTATGATCACAGAACCCACAGAGGGCCCTGGTGAGCCTAGGAGAAAGAAGGCAAGGGTATCAACCTCTGTTAGCTAGAGTGTGTCCTCTCAAAAGGGCACATCTTTTAAAAGGGATCAACACTCATCTCTGGATGTCTCCTATCAACAGGAGGCATCTATTGAAATTGGCCAGTCTCCCATGGCATTCTGTAAAGAATCTCACACCAGGTTGAACTCACTCAACCTGAGCCCACACTTGTAGATACTCACACAGTAGGGCTAGAAAATGTGAAACACAGTTCATTCAATTATAGTGCATCACACTTTGCCAACATTGAAGATCAAAATGTTGATGCACTATTTCAACAATTGAATGAAACTGATCATAGCAATCCACAAGAACCTTCTACTCAAAGGATAGAAGAGATTGTTGTCACAGCCTTTGTAGCTGTTAATGACAAAGTTGCTGTCAATTCTCCTCACAGTAACTTCACAAAAGATGCTGTCCACACTCAAATTTCAGACAGCACTTCTCCAATGGCTGCTTCTTCTCCAAGACACAATGATGATGATTCTGCTCTCATCTCCACACTTTTCAAGGTACAATCTAAACTTTCAGTGCAAGGTGTACCTGCTCAGTCCCCTGCACCTAGGTTGAGTGAGGGAGAGAAAAATAAAGAGAGAAAAAGAAAAGAGAGAAGTGAGTCTAAAAGAATAGAGGGGCTGGGAAAATCCCTGGCAAAAGGAGAGGGCCTTGAGCATGGCTAGAAAACAAAAGAGAGCACCCCATTGTCTAAGGCAATAGGCCTTGAGAGTGTGAGGAGTGATGAGATCACTCACAAAAAATAAGAGAGTGTAAGAACCCCAACAGCCTCCAAATCCTCCAAACAAGTTGATGAAAGGTTGAAATCCCTTTCTCATAAGGTCACCAAGCTCTTCAAGAATCTGGACACTGTTGGTAGGAATCATGTGAAGCTGGTGAACAAGATGACCAGTCTGGAGCAAACCATGAATGAAGGATTCAAGGCCATCTTTGACAAGCTTCAAGAGTTCAACTCCAAATTTTCAAACCCTGCAGTTGCTACCTCAACTAAGGGGGAGAAAAGTACAAATGATGATGCTGAAGTGTTTGTAGATGGGAAGAAGGAGACAACACAATAGAGTAATAAGGAGAAAACTCAAGCTGCATCTCAGGGGGAGAGTCAACTAGCATTACTGTCTAGTGTGGCTGCTGAGATTGCTACACATCTTTGTGGTAATAAGGTGGAGAAACAGCAGAAAGTAGAGAGGCCTAAGGAGAAAAGCATTGTGATTAAATAAGGAAGTGTTAAGAAGGATGCTGTGGTCCATGTAGCAGAGAAAGGAAAAGAGAAGCTTTTTCAAGATGGAAGTGATGACTTGATTATAGAATAAAGAGGAGATTTTGATGATGAACAGGCTGCAATTCTGATGGTGGATGAAAATGAAAACAGTAGAGTCTTTGAGGATGCCAAGTTCAACAAAAGAATTAATGATCTAAGAGCCTCATCTGACAGAAACCCCAAGAAATTTTCTGATTCAATGAGACAGTCAATAGTGGGAGCAGCTGTGATGGTGTCCAAAAGCAATAAGTGGGTAATCTCTGTCAGAGCTGAAGGAGGTTTCAGTTGGTGTGTGAGCATGGCTTATCTGAGTAGACAAGAAATTGCTGTGATAGAAGCAATCAAGCTCAAAATCAAGACAGACAAGTCATGGCTGAATGAAAATCTGAAGAGGACACTACAGAAGCTGATAATTGAGAAATTGCCAGAAATAACCTATAATCCATTAGGCATCAAATTCAGTAGCTCCACAGATGGAAAATACAGATCCATGAATCTTGAAAGGGTAAGCATGTGTAGGCCTAAATCTGTCAAAGAAGCTTTTGACTATTTCAAGCAGATTCCCATCATAGAAGAAAGAGTTGAAGTAATAAGGGTGTTGGAAGGAGAATTAAGAAGACTTGAAGAATTGAAGGTGAAAAAGAATGAGAAGAAGACTCAGGAGAAACGGGATGGAGATGATAATGAAAATCCTGATGGAGGTGTAGGTAGTTCCAGCCAACACAACAATGGTGAAGGATCATCTAGAACTGGAAATAAGGTGGATGAAGAAAAGGAGAAGGATGAAAAGGAGTATAAAGATGGTGTTGAAGGGAAGGTCTTGAAGACACTGGTTCTAGGTTTTGAAAATGATGAGTAAGATGTTGTCAGGAGTAATAAGGGTGAACCTATTGTCACAGAACCTGCTGTCATAAAAGATGTTGTCAAACTTTCATTGACAGTAACTTTAGAAGCACTGTCAAAGAAAAATTCAATTCCTAGAAGGCGCTGGAAGGCAAGAGCTGAAAGATCTAAGCATACACCTCATTCTAGCAAAAAGTACAGCAGAAAGAATAGGAAGCCTAGCAGAAAAAGCTGGAAGCTGACAAGTGAGGTGCTTCATGAAGAATTTTTGGATGTCAGGAGATCAACCATCAACAATATAGCTGAATCAAAGGCAGAATTAATCTCTAAAGTTATTTTTGAGTGGTCTGAGTTCAACACACTCAAGAAAATCCATGTTCTCTACTCTACTAGAGATCTACAGAGATGGGACATGACATAAAGGAAGCTGATTATTTCATGGTGAGAAAAATGCTGATAATTATCAAAGATTCAGATGTGAGGACCCAAGTTTTCAGAGGAATATTAATCAGGAAACTCTTGGAGCTCATGAATTCTTTTAAACAACATCCATTGGATTCAAATGAAGTTGAGGAGCCTGAACCAAGAGTCTATCCAGATGGTGTAATGTTTACCAATGAAGATGGAGTGATGGAATTTTGGAGTATGGATTCCCTGCAAGAAAAGAAAGTGGAGTTTCTTGAAAAGTTGGTAGAGCAGTTGGAAGAGTATCCTTATCCTGAAGAAAGGAGTGTCATGATAAATGTTCTGAGGATAATTCAAGTAAGAAGAAGAAGGAATTTGAGAAAAAGGCTGAATATGAGAAGACTCAACAATGTCTTCTCAGGAATCCTGACAGGATAATTTTCTACAACTCAAGTGGATCAGCTGAAGAAATTACATTTGATCACTTGAAGAGATTAGCTGAGAATGAACCTCATATCATTCAACTCATCAAGAAGCAACTTCTCAACATCACCAATTTTGAAATTTTTGATCTAAAGATTAGAGCTCTGGAAATCTGTAACTCCAAGGAAAAAGAAGAAAGAGAAAAGAGAAGCAGATTTGAAAGTGAAGTTGAATCTACAAAGAAAAAAGTGGAGAAGATAACTAAATAGATAAAGGAGGCTGAGATTGACTTGAAGCATGCTAAACTGAATGATCAATTCTCTAGAAGGCCTAACTATGTGTCTCCAGTTCTCTCTGGACCTCTAAGGATCATTGTTGATAGCATTGAAGTGGAGGCTGTAAATTTCAGGGTGCTCAACAATGAAAATTTGAGAAAGATATTCAGACTAACTACAGGGTCATTCCTAGAAGTTGAAAGAGATTTAAGCAAGAATGTTTAGGAGATTATTGAATCAAGAGAAGAAGAAGATGAAGCCATAGACAAACTCAGAGTGAAGCAGGTTTTCTCCTTTATAAAAGAATGATTTGTCAAAGACATGTTTGGGATGAAGTATCTATGCATATCTAAAGGACCAACTAAGAACTACTACACCTACAAGGACTTGAAGGATCTTCCCTACAGAATGGTGAAGCTAGTCTTAGATTGTGTTTCTGATCATGCCAAGACAGATGAAGAAAAGAGGGAACTGAAAGCTCTTGAAGGCTTGTATGAAAGAATGACTGCAGACAGGAAGTGAAGATGAAGCTCAAAGTCTAAATTAAAGATTTGCTCAGTCTAGAGGAGCTTAACTTGAGATAAGATTGTACTTGTAATTTCATTTATTTTTATACAAACACTTCTGTTTTCTTTATTAGTTGAGTTAGCATCTGCAATTTTCTTTGAATTTGTCTTTATTTACCATAAAAACAAATTGGGGGAGATTGTTAGGGATTGTGGTACTATCAATGTAATCAACTAATAATTACTTAGATTAATTAATCATTATCTAAGTAAAACATATTGTCATATACATCTTGACAGTATGTTTAAAATGTCACTTGTAATAGGATGAACCAAAAGTCAAGTAGGTGACAGTAAATATCAATGGTTACTGTCTTGTACAAATGTAATAAATGATCTATGAAGTAGAAGTTCACAAAGTGTTCATGCACAGCATGAATCAAATCATTGACAGTAACATTTTCCAAACTGAAGCCTACGACAGCATATTCAAGTGACAGCACCTTTTGGAACAGACGACAACAACTATTCCATGACAGTAAACTTGACGGAGAATGAAGATCCTAAGACAACATGTTTTACCGACAACAACTATTCCATGACAGTAAACTTGGCGGAGATTGAAGAATCGAAGACAACAAGTTTCCTGACAGTAGCTTTGACGGGGATAGTTGACAGCATGTTTGGTGGGATAGTTGACAGTACCTTTGGACGACAGCATGTTTTAGAAGACTGACAAGCTTGACAGTAAGGTATGCGGAATCAAAGCTGCTGTCACCAAAGAGAAGCTAAAGGTTGACAGTAACATTTTGGTGAAGTTGACAGTCTGTTTCAAGAAGCAGACTAGGTAAAGTTCTTTCACTGATTGATCTTGACAACTCTACCTAGTCTGTCAAGTCTACTACTGCAACTTGAGATAAAGTAAGTAAAAAGATGAAGCCTGCTCATGGAGTCAAGAATGTCAAATCTTCTCAGAGCAACTTTATCTACAAATGAAATGGAGATATTTGAGAAGAAAATGTGGAGTTTCTATTTCAAGTATTGTCCAGGAAATAAGAGAAAGTACACTTGTAAGTGAGGTATGTGTTTTAGTATAAATACACATATCTCACAAACACTTTCTCTTGTGAGAGTATGCAACTGAGCTTAACTTTTCTCAAGCATAGAAACAGTAACATTTTTCTTGTTATTGTATCTATTGAAGCTGGAAACATATTCCAGTCAGTTGTAGCAACAAAAATAAATAAAATTAATTTTTGAAGTAAAACATCTGTTGTTTTTTGTTTGCTTACAGTTGATTGTATTCTCATCTTGATATTATTACCTTTTGTTTGTTGTTAGCAAAATAAGTAATAAATTATCAAGTTGCATTCAACCCCCCTTCTGCAACACTCATATTGTCTAACATATAATAACACCCTTGTATATTAATATGAGGATTTTTTTAATCTCTAAATAAAGACCTAATACAAGTTTAAAGTAAAATGATAAGGAATTTGAAAAAAAGTCATTAAGTACTTAAATGTGAAATGTGTACAACTTTGCTTGTATAATTTTTTTTTGTAACCTGATTAACTACTGATTGAAACTGGCGGCAAGTGAAAAACACAATCTCCCATTTTTCAACTAATTTCACCGGATTTATGTATAAATGGCATGCTTGGATGATTGAACTGTTCAAAAAATTTGTTTAATTGCGAGTGTCTGTTTCCTTTTATACTTCCATAATCAAATTGGTATCAACCATAAGATACTTGGATTAGATTTAATTCTGCACAGGTAAGGCTGTATCCATGACATGCTTTTAGTGCTGGTGAGAGTGCAGCAACTTTCGATGAACTTGGCCTGTGATAGAATCTTAAATAGTTTGATAGACCAACTTAGTCAGTATTTAAAAGTTGTTGCCTAATGGACTAGTAATCTTACTAGTAATCTAGTACGCAAATGTCTAAGCAGATCGAGAAGGAAATGCAAATTATGCAATGAATATACAGAGTCTGTGTATCTGTTGGGATTCGGGTTAAATAGCATTTTCATCATTTAAGTAAGGACTAACTTGCAGGTGGGTCATTGAACTGAAAAAATTTGCAGTCAACTAGTTAAACAGGAAAAAACTTTCAATCAAGTACTTGACGTTTAAAAAGTTAAAAATTGGATGGAAAAGTGATTGGGATTGCTGATTTGTATGTGTTCTGCTGAGGTGGCTTTGCTGACTTGTCACTAATGGTAAACTCGAATTTAAAAATCCAACCCACACCTCTTTTATCTAATGTCACATTATGTATATATATAGACTGTTATATATACATACATAACTCAAGAAATTTTATTATTATATTGATCATGAGTTCATCTAGTGTCCAATTATCTTCACATATAAATATGCATAGATTTCTGTTTGCATATTATAGTGTCTGCGTCTCTTCTTGCANATGGATTATTGAATTTGTTGTATATGTACATATAACTGAATTAAAAAAAATTAGTCACAAATACATTTATTTTCGCAAGAACTGGAACATTAAATTAAGTTTTGTTGTCACCAACCTTTTTTTAAATCAAATTTTTGTATAAGATATATATGGTGATAATATTAGATATCTCCGGATAAATATAGGAATAAGATTCAGAAAACCCGTGTTTCCCGTAAACATTTCGAAACTAATGGAAGGTGAAAACAAACTTATTATCTATATATATGGGGTTAAAATACCATTTTCTTTTAAATATAAAAAGTGAAAAGGAAAATATTTTTGTTAGTATACATTTTTTTTAATATATTAATTATTTTTTCCTTTCCTTGAGGTTGCATTCTAATTCTAGCTACTACTAGAAAAATTGGATTGGACATCATATCTTTAACATCGATTGCTAAAATCAGTGATGTTGACATGTTTTTAGACATCGATATTATTTTTACCGATGTTAAACAGTTATTTGCACATCGCTTGTGAAAATAACTGATGTCTCCATTAATATTTAAAAAATAATTGTAATTGTGGTACATGACCCGATACCGACCGATCGATCAAAACTTTTAATTTTTCAGTTTTAATAATATAATATTTATATTATAAAAAAATATAATATATTATTATTATTATCTAAAATCAACTTTATCATCGGTGCAGTCCTTTTTTTATAACTATTGAAGTGTAATATTATATAATTTTATCTAAATTATAACCTAATTTTTTTATTTTAAGAACTATAGTTACAATATAATTTTATGTAACACCGTTGTACTTATAATCTTATGAATATTAAAATAATATTATTATTTTATTTATATTAATTAAATTTTATTACTATACTATTTTTTTATAATTAAAATATTAAAAATTTAGTAGTTGGTTTGAGTCAGGCTATTCATATTTTATTAATCTTATTCATCGTTATTAGATTATAATGGAACTAAATTTTAAAAATATAAACATAAAACACTATAAAACACTATACTAATGAGACTTGAAATACATAATATAAATGTAATTTGTAATAAATTTATCCCCATTAAATGACATTATATAAAAAATAGAAAAATTAATAATAAATTATATTCTGACTGGAATATTAGTCAGGATACCAGTTATCTTCCCATGATTCTGATCATGACCAATTCCCATTAAGAAGAATGATTGGGTTCCCCTATTTAATAATTAGCAAATCCAGCCTCATTTTCCAGGAATATCTCTCCATCGCTTCTCTCCACCACTTTGGTATATGTAAATAGACTGAGTAGTTAAGCAAGCATAATTGTTTTGTTTTTTGATTCGATGGGCTATAGTATGGTATTATACACTTTTGCTAATTATTTATGGTAGAGACAGACAGGTTCTGATTTTTAAGTTTGAAAAGAAACTATATGCTCATACAGAACGACATATTTTCACACCATGTTTTGAAGACAATTGTTTGTTATAAAAACTACACACAGTTTTCATAAAAATATGAACCTCACAGCCCATATTCTATTAAGAAGAAGAGCGTCTAGTCTTGCAAACTAGACTCCTTTTCTTTATTCCCCTGCAACATGTGGCGAAACTGAACTCTAATTAACATAATTTATTTGAAATGGTTTTCTTTCAAATTAATTTGAATACTTAAGTAGAAAAAATAAGTATTATATGTATATCAACATGCTCAATATACTTGTCAATGTAATTTTTCGGATTTTTTTCTAAATTTCAATTTTTAAAGAAAAAATTATCAAAAATATTTTTTTTAATGTTTTTAACAATATTTATCCTTATTAAAATTATTATATAATTTTTTTGTAAAAAAATGAATGATCAAACTAAAATAATGTATGTTTATAAGGTTATAATAGATTGGACAATTGTGAAAAAGGGAAGTAATTTAAATAAAAATGGTAATTAAATAAGATTAAAGAGATATATTAATTAAAAAAGAGAGAATTTGGTTTCTAAACATTTCTAACAGTCCTTTACAATCTTCAAATCTTCTCCCTTTTCTTGTCGTATTACCTTGATGACAAATTCGACTGCCTGTTTTTCCGCATCTTGAGGATGTTTGGATACGCATGGTNGAAAATTTTAGTACTATGACTTTTTCTGTTATATAGGTCATAATAGATTGGACAATCGTGAAAAAGAAAAGTAATTTAAATAAAAATGGTAATTAGATAAGATTAAAAAGATATATTATACACATATAAATGTTAATTACAAAATAATTGATGTATATTAATAAACATAAGATATGATATGGAATAATTAAGCAGAAAAATATTAATTATAAAATAATTAATATATACATTAATAATATGTGATCTTAATATGTAATTATTAGATATGGATTAAAATATCATTTCAAATAAAAAGATTATAATATGTACTTATTAGATAGGGGTTAAATTGTCATTTCATATTATTAAATTTGCTGCCATATTATTTATATAATCGATAGATTATAGAGGCACTATGTCTTATAATTCATAATTCAAGTGGAGCCAATACGTTCCACCAATTTAATAATTATTGTTGGAGGCTATAACGCTCCTACAAATTATTCGAATTAATTATAAAAGAAGTTATTCGAATTAATTAAAAAAGAGACAATTTGGTTTATTAAAATTATCTGAATTATTAATAATCTATTTGCTTAGCATGCACACTCATTCCTCCTTTCTCTCACCTTGACCACTTTTGAAATAAATTCACTTGCCGTCTTTATCTCTTTAAACGCTCCATCCACATACACAAATAGTTCTGCATCTCTTCTATTAATCTTGATCTTCTTACTTTTATGAGAGCACCACTCACATCTTACCTCCTGAATGTTGACACCTCTTTTTTTCAAAAATTCCCTTGTTTGCAGAATCCCACTTTCCAATTTCCATAAAAAAACTATTATTTTTTGCGGCACTTTCATTTTCCAAATCCTATTCCACCTTGAATTTGACTGCTTACCACCTTGATTCTTCATCTTGTAAATTTTTTTAGCACTATATTCATTACCTGTGGGTCTCCATTCAACCATGTCCTCAACTTCAGCCAAGCTCACTTTATGTAGCTCTTTTAATAATTCGTGATATTGCTCTTCTTCCCAGGATCTCAACGTTCTCACCCATCTTAGGCCTCCTTCTAAATTTATTATATTTAAACACAATATTTGACAGATAATAGCTTGCACCTAGATAACAAATATAGCCTAGGGTACACTGGCTAAGATGCCCTTGTCATTCCATCTATCTTCCCAAAACATAATACTATTACCTTGTCCCAGTTTCCACCTGAAATTCTCGATCTGTGGATAGGAGGTTTAAGGCCGAATGATCCCCTCTCAGACTACTAATTCCTTTCCATATGTCTGATATGTCACTTCTATCTCCACATTGTTCTAAGCCTATTTCCTTCTTAAGTTCATATTTGCTTGTTATTACTTTGTGCCAACTTTTCTGTCTTTCTGACCACCATTTCCACCACCACTTTCCAAGCATTGCTTTATTTCTCTCCTCTAAAATAGACAATCCCAATCCACCCTCTTCTTTTGGCTTACACACTGTTTCCCACTTACTGAGACACATTTACCTTCTGCTAACAGATTGATTCACCTTCATTCCCCATAAGAAGTTATTCCTAATTCCTTCTAACCTCCTACACACCCCTCTTGGGATCCTATATAGTCCAAACCAATAACTTGGTAAATTATTCAGTGTTGCTTGAATAAGAATTCTTTTACCAGCCAAGTTCAGACTGATACTTTTCCACCCACCCAATTTATGTTCAAACTTTTCTTCTAGAGGCTTCCAAAAGCTTTTTTTCTTAGGATTTCCTCCAATACATGCACCTAAATACTTCATTGGAGGTATACCCACTTTGCATTCAAGGATCATTGCCCACCTATTTAGATCAAAACTGTTTTGATGCCATCCATAGAGGTCACTTTCATTGAAATTTATCTTTAAACCCGAGGTTAACTGAAAGATTTGAAGAATTCTTTTCACAGCCTTCACTGAGGCTTCACTGTCTTCCATAAAGATGATAGTGTCATCTGCAAACTGCAGATGTGTAATTTCCTCCAAACTCTCCTTCAGCGCTATTCCATCTGAAATTTAGCCAAGATGCTTTTTGCTGTAGAATTAATCAAACTAATTGGCCTATAATCTTTAACACCACTAGGGTCTTTAATTTTGGGAATAAGAGTAATGAAATCTGAATTCATACCTTTAGGTAAGCTTCCATCTGAATTTTAAATTAATAACTACAGTTGAACCACGATTAAATAATAATCGATAACATAATAACTTTGTTAAAATAATATTTTTTTTCCAGCCCCAATATAATGGAGATCGAGTATTTTTACTCTCGATAAAGTAATAAACTCGATAAAGTAATTTTTTTCTTTGGTCCCAAGGCTATTACTTTAAATAGATTTACCTCTATTCCTTTTATCACCAACAATTTATATCTACTCCATTTATTCTACGAGATTGAGGATCCTGAGATTACATAATTTCCCTGAGATTATATTCAAATTTTATTGTAAAATACGAGGGTGTTATTGTTATTTCATAATATTATGTATAATTATAAATTTGCCATTAAAAATTTATACTAAAACACCCTCTTAAAAAATTTCCTGAAATGAACCTCACGTTCATTTTTCTCTATTCTATAATTACTACTACTTTCTATTTTCACTACACTGTAAATTTTAACAACTATTAATAATCTAAAACCAATAAAAAAATTACCTACCAAAAATCATTATTTCTATCAAATGAGTTACTAAAGGGTCTTTTGGTTCATGAGGCATGAATCGGGTTAGTGGTATGGGAATGAAATTTCATTATTGATATCATGTGTTTGGTTTAGTTCTGCAATGAAATTATTTAATTTAAAATATTATTGAATCAATAATTAGTATTATTATATAAAAAATATAAATATATTTTTTTATGATTAGTAATACTTGATTATATATATTATTATTTTTATTATTATTAATAATGTTAATTATCAATAATAAAATAATAATATTAAAATTGATATTCATATCTACCCACCTCCTCTTAGGTATCAAAAATTAGGTATCAAAAACTCATATCATATCTTATGATTTTGAAGTATGATGATAAAATTTTAAAAAAGTGAAACAAAAGGGATGAGTTTTATCCATTCTATTCCAAAAACCCTGAATCAAACGACCCTAATAACTATCATATTTGAACTAATACGCGTGCAACAAAGTATAACCAGTTATTCGTTCAAAAAAAAGAGTATAATCAGTTATTAATGAACCATCATTATCACCCAATCATTTCTCATAAAATATCTTTATTATCCATTTAATATTTGTAATAACAATCCTTCCAATTATTACTATTATTAATAAAATCTTGATATTATATTATTATTATTATTATTATTATTTATAAGAGTTATTGGCCAAAAAAATTCAACAAACTTTCTAACTTCTTACAATTTAATCTATGAACTTATTTATTCTCATATAAACCGAACGAATTTTATAAAATTGTGAAAATAAAATAATCATGGTTAACTATTATTTATCAATATTTATTTTTGTCAACTCATATAAAAAATGTCATGTTCGATTAAATATATAATAAATTCTTTTGAATTAATTACTAATGGATATTGAAAATATAAGAAAACTCATAATTAATTTATTAACAAACAATATGACAATTTTTTTCTTTCATACTTCGTTTAACAAATAAACTATATATTTATATATTATGTTTTAAACTATCAATTATATATATATATATATATATTAAAATTACATATTAAATTATTTTGATAGCTTTGTTCTTGGGTGACTTGTCCATCCTAACTTTAGGAGGACTTGGAGTCTTTGCCTTTCCAGTTTTAGCATTATTATGCAAGCATTTTTTATTACTAGTAAAAGGCAGATTAAAGCAAACACTCATCAAATTCATTTTGCATGAAATACAATCAAAGTCACCACAGTGAGTTACTTGTTTGTTCTTTAAAGGCATGCTGTGTAAATTTCCATTGCTAGAGGTAGCATTCTTATCAATAGATTTATCCTTGTTGCAAACATGAGTTAGATGACTAGAAGACCCACAGTTATTGCACAACTTTCTANTTAGTATTTTATGTACTTATGCTCTAATTTATTAATCGAAAAGATTTATTAATTTAAATTTAATTTATTGAAAATATATTCATTTATAATTTAAAAAATTATAAATGAGATTCTATTATTTTAATAAAATTATTACTATTTTAGTAATAAAGAAAATAATATGAATTATAAAAAATATATAATAATGTTTAATAAATAATTTTAACAATTTTACATACAAATGGTCTCAACATCCGCCATACGATACAAAAATAGAGAATGATAAGTTTGTATAATTTAAAGAAATATTTTTACTTGGCAGAAGATACTAACGGCATTACAGGTTACAAGGTTGAACAGAGTTGGAGAAAAAGAAAATAAGTGATTACATAAGTGATAANTTCGATTAAATATATAATAAATTCTTTTGAATTAATTACTAATGGATATTGAAAATATAAGAAAACTCATAATTAATTTATTAACAAACAATATGACAATTTTTTTCTTTCATACTTCGTTTAACAAATAAACTATATATTTATATATTATGTTTTAAACTATCAATTATATATATATATATATATATTAAAATTACATATTAAATTATTTTGATAGCTTTGTTCTTGGGTGACTTGTCCATCCTAACTTTAGGAGGACTTGGAGTCTTTGCCTTTCCAGTTTTAGCATTATTATGCAAGCATTTTTTATTACTAGTAAAAGGCAGATTAAAGCAAACACTCATCAAATTCATTTTGCATGAAATACAATCAAAGTCACCACAGTGAGTTACTTGTTTGTTCTTTAAAGGCATGCTGTGTAAATTTCCATTGCTAGAGGTAGCATTCTTATCAATAGATTTATCCTTGTTGCAAACATGAGTTAGATGACTAGAAGACCCACAGTTATTGCACAACTTTCTANAAAAATTATAAATGAGATTCTATTATTTTAATAAAATTATTACTATTTTAGTAATAAAGAAAATAATATGAATTATAAAAAATATATAATAATGTTTAATAAATAATTTTAACAATTTTACATACAAATGGTCTCAACATCCGCCATACGATACAAAAATAGAGAATGATAAGTTTGTATAATTTAAAGAAATATTTTTACTTGGCAGAAGATACTAACGGCATTACAGGTTACAAGGTTGAACAGAGTTGGAGAAAAAGAAAATAAGTGATTACATAAGTGATAAGCCGTACATCGACTCAAATTATTCTATACACCTAAGACGTGCCTTCATATTTGAAATTCTTTGCTAAAAACCAGAGCCAAAGCTGGAAGGAAATCAAGTTTTTTTAGCCAACAAAAATGGCCCTTTCACTGTCTAAGAAAAGATCTAAATCATCAAAAACAGCTGCAAAAGAACATGGTTTCTTACATTTTATCCTTTCCAAGTTACTATATCGAGTTTCGTTGACACTTCTTCTCTTGATTCTTGTTTTCCTCTGGTCTTCTACTACCACCATTATCTCTGGTCACATTGTCCATGTATGTGTATCGTCTAGAAAGCTCAACAATCTCTATTGCCTTTCTGCTGACGCCCATCCCAACTTTGACATCCCTCTTCCACTTACTAATGCTAGCGCTGTTAGTGATCATAAACTTGAAGTTGGCAAACAAGAAAGTGTTCCTAGTGTTGATATCAAGAACAACACAACTCTTGTTACGCAAGATATTGCTAGTTCATGTTCAAGAGGACAAAGTTAATGATCATAAACCCGAAGTTAGCATACGAGAGAGTACTGGTCCTACTGTTGATGTTAAGCTTAAGAACTAAACAGCTCGTCACCCAAGATATTCCTACTTATAATGTTGAAGAGAACAACACAAGCCTTATTGTTGACAAAAATAAGCTTTCAGAGTTTGAATCTGCTGTGAAGGTGGTGGAAGAGCATCTGCAAGTGCATCGATCATGGAGATCGAACTCAAGAGGCCTCACAACATGTGATGGCAGGGGGGTTTATGTGTATGTTTTACCACCAAAGTTTAACAAGGATTTGGTAGCCAGTGTAGAGATATGTCTCCCTGGTTGGATTTTTGTGAATTTTTTAGGATGATGCACTGGGAGAGCCAATACTGAAGCTTGGAAAAGGATGGTACAATACTCATCAGTATTCTTTGGAACCAATTTTCCATTCCAGAGTTTTGAAGCATCCTTGTAGAGTTTACAATGAGAATGAAGCTAAACTATTCTATGTTCCATTTTATGGTGGCTTAGACATCTTGAGATGGCATTTCAAGGAGGCCTCTCCTGATGTTAAGGACACTCTGGTTTTGGCACTTGAAGAATGGCTTAAAGTGCAGAAACCAGGGGCTCTAAACTCAGGCAAAGATCATGTCTTTGTTTTGGGTAAAGTTTCATGGGATTTTCGGAGAAGGAATGATTCTCTGTGAGGGAGTACATTGTTAAATCTTGAAGAAATGCATAACCCAATAAAGCTATTAATCGAAAGGAAACCTTGGCATGTTAATGACATTGGAATCCCACATCCTACCTACTTCCATCCTCACTCTGATGAAGATATCATCTCATGGCAATTTAAGATCATACAATCAAGCCGGAACAGCCTCATTAGCTTTGCAGGAGGAGCAAGACCTGATTCTCCAGACAGTATAAGATCAGTGCTGATCAACCAATGCACTTTAGCAAGTACTGGAAAATGCAAGTTCCAGAATTGTAGTTCAGGAGGTTGTGATCAACCTGAATCCATCATCGAACTATTCTTGGAATCCGAATTCTGTTTACAACCTCCTGGTGACAGTCCGACTAGAAAATCTGTATTTGATTCTCTAATCTCAGGTTGAATCCCTGTGTTTTTTGATCCTTTCACAGCTTACTATCAATATTCATGGCATTTGCCTGAGGATCACGGAAAGTATTCAATGTTCATAGATCAAGAAGAGGTGAGAACATCGAAGGTGAATGTGGTAGAGTGGCTAATGAAGATACCTAAGAAGGCAAGGGATGATATGAGGAGGTATATAGTGTATGAATTGTTGCCTGGATTGGTATATGGAGATTCAAGTTCAGAGTTTGAAAACAAGATGCCTTCTCTATAACAATGAATAATCTCCTCGAAAAGGTGACTAGATTGGAGTAAAGTGTATAATTTTATGGTGTCAAATACTATTAGTTCAAAACTGCAAATATGTATCATATGATTGCTTGATAATTTGATAATTATCTAATTAGACCAGAAAATCCAGTTTGATGATTCTTTACTCATATGATTACATCTATCAACAAAATATATCTCTGTATAGTTTTATTCATTATTACATAAATCGTATCACGAGAATCCTAGGCTCATAGAATTTATACTTTACGGTGAACATTTCCCTTGCTTCACAGAGCAAGCACTTCTAGTCCTCACCACAACAATACTACGATGTCTTTATAATCTTTATTATCACGCACTTTATTCGCCACACAAATTGCACACAAAGTAGCTATTAGTTAACCATTGGAACTCAAGCCTCGATCCCAGTTATCAAGCTACTCCTAAAACTTTCTTGATATCATTCTGCAGAAGTCGAAATGATCATATGTTAGCCACAACATAATAAACTTGATATATTGATTAAATACAGCCCCAAAATGTTCTATGAGTAGTCATGTGCAAGTAATTTTTACCTCAAAGGTAAGTGGAGTTGTTGTAGGAGCATAACGTTCAACAAGTTTTCCATCTTTATCAACTAAAAACTTGGCGAAATTCCATTCAATTTCATCCCCTTTGAGGGACTTGAGGTACTTGTACAATGGAGCAGCATCCGATCCATTCACATCAATCTAAAAAACCATAACCACGTAGATTTGTCAGTTTAAAAAGTGTTTTTATTGAAAGATATCCTTAATACTGTGACTGTAGATCAAAACTTGTACTAAAATCCCTACCTTACTGAAAATCGGATATTCAGCTTTGAAACGAGTGCAAACAAAATGTTCGATTTCTTCATTAGTCCCAGGCTCCTGTCCCTTAAATTGGTTGCATGGAAATGCAAGAATCTCTATAAAAGGCAGTTTTTATTTTTCAAAAAACAAGGAGAAAATATGCTACCAATCACCACTCTATCTTTCATACTTTCTGAGTTTTGATAATATAACTGTCATACAACTTCACATGGTCTTNTTATTTTTCAAAAAACAAGGAGAAAATATGCTACCAATCACCACTCTATCTTTCATACTTTCTGAGTTTTGATAATATAACTGTCACACTTCACATGGTCTCAATGAAAATGTAAACCTCAAAAGCCCATATCTTATTGCACAGTTGGCTGATTACCTTTATTCCCTTGCAACATGCTGTAAACCAAAAGAGCCACATTACAGGCGTTCGTCCTTACAACTTAGATAGCACACCTTGACTCCTCTGCTTAGTCTCTTTGTTACAACTACTGATCTGTCCGCTGTCAGCACGGCTTTGCGTTCCAAGATGAATGAATGTAAACTTTCTTGTGTGGACTAAGTATCCGGTTACGATCGCTTCCAGGTACAATCTAAATTCAACAACAATATTTTAGACTTTGCTTTTCAGTTTTTTAGTTCTTTGCATTTCTGATAATGATATTANTTTTTCAGTTTTTTAGTTCTTTCCATTTCTGATAATGATATTAAAACGTTGGTCAGACTTCTTTGTAAGCAGAAAAATAAACAAGGGTAAAAACTAGTTTGACCTCTAATTGCATAATTTTACATACTAAGCAGAGATCTGCATTGGACCGTTGGAAGTTTCAAGCTTATAGATCCAATTTACCACAAAATAGAGGTCTGAGTCTAATATTCAGAACATATATACCCAGCTGAAAAGGAAAGTCTGAACCATGAAGTTGTAGCCCATTATGTCAGATTTTGTTGCATTGTAATAACTAGTAACTACAGTTGCTAATCAACAAGCAACGAAAATCTACTCAAATAGATGTATGATAGAGTGGCGATATATCTTACCCTTAGCATGAATGGGAAAAGTATGNAACTAAGCTGAGATCTGCAATGGACCGTTGGAAGTTTCAAGCTTATAGATCAAATTTACCACAAAATAGAGGTCTGAGTCTAATATTCAGAACATACCCAGCTGAAAAGGAAAGTCTGAACCATGAAGTTATAGCCCATTATGTCAGATTTTGTTGCATTGTAATAACTAGTAACTACAGTTGCTAATCAACAAGCAACGAAAATCTACTCAAATAGATGTATGATAGAGTGGCGATATATCTTACCCTTAGCATGAATGGGAAAAGTATGACTGCACATTTGAACAAATGCTGTCCAAGAACAAAAGTAAGATTGTCAAATATACACATTAGACTATTATTATTCACCTTCACCCTCTCGTAAATTCGAATGATGCCAGTCTAACACTGAGTGGATCTTTGCTCTGTGGTGTATATCAGATGGATAACTTTTAATGAGCAGTACAGAGTCAGAATTAGGCATATAGAACACATCGATGTCAAGGACACGTACATGCAGGAGCAAAAGATCATTGACCTTTGTGGTGAAGTAGAGATCTACAAGAGAGAAAGAGATGATCTAGAGATGCAGTTGGAGCAACTTGCCCTGGATTATGAGATCATGAAGCAAGAAAACCATGACATCTCAAATAAACTAAAACAGAGCCAGTTGCAAGATCAACTGAAGATGCAGTATGAGTGTTCTGAATGTGAAACTTCTTATTCCACTCTAAAGGGCCTTGAAATTAAGATTGCATGTTTGGAAGATGAGCTGAAGAAACAGTCAAAAGAATTTTCCGACTCTTTGCTCAACATAGGTGATCCTGAAAATCATGTTAAAAGCTTAGAGGAAGAACTAGTGAAGCAGGCACAAGGCTTTGAAGCTGATCTGGAGAACCTTACTCGTTCCAAAGTTGAGCAGGAGCAGAGAGCCATAAGAGCAGAGGAAAATCTGCGAAAGACACGATGGCAGAATGCTAATACAGCAGACAGGCTTCAGGAAGAATTTCGAAGGCTAGCTACAAAGTTATTGACTGAAGCTAATGAAATTCGTCTAGAGAAAACTTATTCAGAAGAAATGTTGCGGCAAGCTAAGGAAGAGGTCCAGTCAGTCAAGGAGTACTATGAAGCAAAGTTAGCTGAACTTTCCAGGCAGCTAGAATTGAAATCAAACCAAATAGAAAAATTGCAGTCGGAAGTTGAATACAAGTCCAATGAGTTTAAAAATCAAAGAAGACATGCTGAAGAAACATGATAGAATCTTCACATACATGATAGAATGAATGTTAATACAAGTATATATTTTTTGACTAGCTTTACTAGTAAAAGATTCATCTATACCGTGTGACTAAATATTTTATAAATTTTCACAAAAATAAATATTTAAACTTTTAACATGTAAAGTCTGTGATAAGATTTTAAATTGTATTAATATTTAACTTTTATCTAATTAATTTTTCTACTAAAATTGGCCAAATTTTAATATTAAATTCAATAAACAATTAAAAACTTAAAATCATTGCATATCAAACTTAAATATTATCACTATAAATTAGTGAAAAATAATAAATATAAATAGAAATGCACTTTTAAAAATTGTATGTACACACATTAATATTATCCACACGAGGTTATACATGTAACATTACTCGTTGTGAATGGTTCGGGTAACATTACTGTTTATGAATTGTTCAGGGGTATAAAATGGAATCCAAACAACTTGAACCATATAAATGGTTAATAAATACTCCTTTCAACTTTATTAAGAAGTAAACAAATGGCGTTTAGTTGGCTAATATTATAAATCATGATGATAAAGAGGTTTTTCCCTTGTGATAATTTTAATAAAATATTTACCAAAACTTATGAAATTAATATACAATGATAAAATGTCTTTGTTTATTAGCCTTAGTTTAAGTTGATCATTTTGTTTAATGAGAGTGAAAGTGTGTCTACATATTGAATGTACCTATCTGAGGAAGGCTTTTATACCTTAAAGGCAGAGCTTTACCGGGTTACTTATCATTAACCCTTCCTTTTATTCAATTGTCACCTTTTTCCACTTCTTTTTGTCTTGTCTTTTTATTCCTTGAACTTTAACCGTTTCCAACTCAGCTGGTAAAAATAAAATTACTCGAGGTAAATTTGCAGTATCGTTACTATTATCATTCCATTACCATCATTTGTTTACACCTGATGTTGCAAAAAACAAAATGGTCACCCAGATAAACTATTCATCATTTTTCATTTAGTTTCATCACATATTTCCATGATTTACAGGGTAAAGTTAAGCTGAAAGCAGTTGCTCTGGAAAAGACATCAAACACATTTCTGTTGAAGGAGCATGATCTTCAAAGGAAGATTGAAGATTTAGAGAAAACTTTAGAAAATCTCAATCAAAATGCTGCAAGTTATTGTCACTACGAATGTCAAAAGGTAGGAAATTTGTGTTTCATAGGCTGGTTATAGTATGGCTTTATAATTTAAAAATGAATATGCTTTTGGTTCCAAGGTTAAGTTTGATCAGATATTTGGTCCAAAACACCTTATAAGAATCATTTATACAAGGGTTCACATTTATACTAAACAGGTAAAGGAAGACAGTGGGAACCTAAATGCTGGAATTAGAGAAGCAGCAATATTTGGAGCTCAAGATGTAACTACCCTAAAATGCAAAACTGAGGAAACGAGACATCCAGAAACATTGACAGAAAGGTATGTTTAGCAAACTCACACTACGAATTCAGTTAATTCAACTTACTTTATTTTATAAGTATACAATCATTATATATGCCAGTTATCTAATGTATATACCTTAAAACAACATTCACTTGAATATCCCTCGTCTAATTGGTAATGAGTTTTCTAATTCATGTCTCGTTTACCAACACAGCAAGAACGACATTTCATCAAATAAAGATATGAAAGACTCTGGTACAGATTCAAAAGATTATGCAAATGTAGATAAATCACTGAATAAAATGGTGTTGCTCAAGGAGAACAACCAATCGATGGAATGTGAACTGAGGGATATGCAACAGAGATATTCAGAAATAAGTCTCAAGTTTGCTGAGGTAGAGGGTGAAAGACAACAGCTTGTGATGACACTTCGCAACTATAAAAACTCTAACAAAAGTTGGTCATTGTTTACCTGAACACTTGGACAGAAGCTACTCTAATTGTGTCGAGAATGTAGATGTTACATTTCTGTTTAGTTAACAAAATTTCATGTATATTGGTAAAATATGTCTTTTTTGCCTTGCTGGTTGATACAATTTTCCTCTACTGAATGTATAAAATATATAGACTATAGTACAAAGTTTTATATCATATAAGTTAATCTCCCTGTGTCAAACTTTTGGTGTTCCCATACTCAGTACAAGAGCCTGTTGCGATTTGACTGTAAGTCTATAACAAGTTCTATTCTCCATACGCATGTGCTGCCACGGACTCTACCCGGGCTGTATCACATACTCTTCGTTTGATGGGAGGTTGAAGGTATGTGCTGCTACGGACTCTACTCTATCACAGACTCTTCTTTCTAGTAGCTCAGTGAAATGGTCTCATTTTCGCTCCATGTACGCAAGTAACTACCAGTCTACCTGAGAAAATGGGGTGATACCCATTATAGATATTACAACTCGATTATATCTCAGATGTCAAACAAATTTTGTTAGCAAACTTGCGATATCTTGTTTGGTTAGTAAAAATTTGAAATATATTCGTACACTCGGCAGCATGAATAATTTTTTTTATAAAATTTTAAGTCCGGTAATGTATTTTACCCTATAATTTTTTTTAAAAATAATATGATATATGTAATTTTCAATTTAAAATCTGTTAATTTGACCCATCAAAAAATAAAATAGAAAAATTATTTTAAGATGTAAGATGTAATAAGTATAACTATATTTTTTATTACTTTAACATAGATGTCAAAAGTGAATAATTCATTATTGAAAATATTATATAATACCTAAAAATTATTCGAAAAATTTATTATAAATATAGAAGTATTGATAAAGTGGGACATTAATAAATTCACTATTATTTAAATATATAAAAATTCAGATAAGCACCTAACACATTAGCAAAGTCCAAAATAAACACATTAACAAAGTCTTTAAGTACAGAGTTTTACTTCCCTTACCTTCTAGAGAAATGGCCCAAAATGGCACAGTTCTATACGTTAATGCCCAAAATGGCACTCCCGGTGCTAATGGCCCAAAATGTCACTCGTAGACGCGATACTGTGTAGCGTTTAAATTTTTAACCCAAATGCTACTTCGTCTAGCGTCGTTTATAAAAATTTAAAATAAAAACATACTCCAGGCATTTCGACCCAGAGTTAGACACAGGCATATCAACACACACTCTCCATACTGTGCCATTACTCTCGACATTGCTCAATAATTAATTGATCTTATATCTATATTTTGCACGTGGTGTTGATTAATTACGTTCTTCCCACTCTAGGAATCATGAATTTAGAGGTAATTTCTAGGTTTTAAGTTCTAATATGCATATTTTGAGTTCATATAAACTGTGATATATTTTTGAGTTCATAGTTTCTATCATGAATTACTGTTTTGTTGTTTTGTTGATATAAACGTGGTGATGGTTATTTTTGAGTTCATAGTTTCTATCATGAATTACTGTTTTGTTGTTTTGTTGATATAAACGTGGCGATGGTAGTTTTGTTGTTTGGTCACCTGTGTTAGGATTAAAACTCAATATTGTGTAAAAGGCCTCTAATTAATGATCAAAGACACCATCGGGTGTGATATAATTTTGTAGATAGTAAGCCTTTATTTGTTGATAACCCAACCTGGCACATACTAGTTCTTTATAGGATAAATCAAACATGAGTTCTGCTAATTATACAGAAAGCTAATTAAATCATTTAATTAGTGACTGGTCTCACAAGGGTACAATTTCAAATGATGTATATTTTTAGATAAAATTTTTCGAAATCATGTACATTAGCACTATGAAATGGTGTAGAAACATATAGTACAGTAATTTCCACTATTTCCTAGTTCAGTATACTGTATTAATTCTTGTTACTCCTGAAAAGAGAAATGGAGCCAGCTGATAAAATCATTAATCAACTTATAATTAATTATATGTGCAATTCTCATTATTTAGGTGATAGAGAATGTGAACAAAAAATAAAATAATTAGGTAGACTTCAGAAACTACTGAGATTTTTTATTTTAGATCGTTTTAAACAATACTCTAACAAGTATACGAATAATGTTGCAACATCCAAGGTTCTATTTTTTTTTTGTTGTTCTGTCCATATTAAACCTCTACAACTGAGCCCATGACTACAATATTATTAATGTCGTTCTAATACGAGGAAGCCAGAGTTTTAGTACACTGCTAGTATTAAGGGCATGATCCTGATTTATGCAGTGAATTGGTTAAACTAACGCACATTAAGGGCATCTATCTGCAGTCTATTTACTATTTCCATCATTCCATGCCTATACATATCAAGAAGACAAGAGCTGTTTGTATATTTTTCTGGATGACTCTTAACAAGGAGATATATAATCATTAATCTTTACATCTGCACACCATCATAAGCTAATGAGGAATTGGTATGAACATGAATCTGTCTGTGTAAAGTTTTAATGATATAAACAAATGAAATATCTTGATTACCAACCTCAATAAATCTGGAAATAGTATTGAAATCAGCCCCCTTAATCCTTTGTGGAAGATATTGCTTCAAAAATCAAACTGTAGTACTTGTAACAGGGCGATGGCATCAGGTGTTTGATTTGTTATAATCATTAAACAAATGTACAACTGTTTACCTTTTAGAATCTTGGTTTCCGATATAGGTTTGAAATATGTACATTGACCTTGTTCAAATCTTTTTTTCAGGATATTAGTCAGGGACCTGTTGATGCTAGGCTTCTTCATCTTCAGGGGACACATAGATCTAGACAGATTTGGAGTCTAGGTGGTGGTGATATGCAGAAATTCAGACGGCGAAATCCTCATCAGACTCATCTACCTACTTTGGATCAACGTATGATACCGTTGTTACATGCTACTGGTTTTTACGGTGTAGCCAGGGTTGCATCTTTACAGCTGGATTGGAGCCTTTTATCTGCACTAGTTGAGAGGTGGAGACCCGAGACACATACCTTTCATTTACCTATGGGAGAGGTCACTATTACATTGCAGGATGTTGCAGTTCTTCTTGGCCTTCCTATTGAGGGCAATGCTCTTATATGTGATGTCACTCCCGGGCCTAATATGTCTTGGATGAGTTATGTGGGCTCTATCTTTGGTACTACCCCGGTTGCTGGTAACTTCAATTCGTCCAGATTGCGATTGCGTTTTATCTCTTCTATTACTTCACGTTCATTACCGGAGACTGCATCAGCTGAGGAGATTAGGCATCACACCCGATGTTATTTGGTTCAGTTGATAGGTGGTGTGTTATTCACTGATCATTCTGGAGGTTGCATTCACCTGATGTTTCTACATTTTGTTCGTGATTTAGATACTTGTGGAGACTATTCATGGGGTGCTGCAGTTCTTGCCTTTCTTTATAGGGAGCTATGCAAGGGTTGCAAGACAGATGTAGAGGAGGTTGCTGGTTGCCTTCTTTTGTTGCAGTTATGGGCGTGGGAGAGACTGCCGACTCTGGCTCCCATTCGCACTAGCACACATTTATTTGATGATCGTATATGGGAGGGGCAGCTTGCAGGTCCACATGGTGTCAGGTAAATTCTTTTTGTAATTTATAAGCCTGTAATTTGAAATTAAATTTAGGACCCTAATTTAACGGTTTCTAATATTTTAGCGTTCATTAATTCCCTAATTGGGTTTAGGTTTTAGAAATATTAAACTTAAATTAAAAGTCAAATATTGAATTTATAAGCCTGTAATAGAATGTTCACCGATTTAATAGTTTTTAATATTTTATGTATTGTGATTCTAGGTGGCTTGTTGGTCATTCCTTCATTGAGAAGGCTGGTCATACCCTCTCTGTTACTCGGACGATCCTTGATGGCCTTGCACCATCTCATTTCATTTGGCAGCCGTACTCTGATGATGTCATTGCGGGACTGCCTGATTATTGTTTGTCCGGTCAGCGTATTTGGCGTTATTGTGGCCCTCTCATTTGTGTATTTATTGTGGAGCCTCATTATCCTGATCGGGTTTCTAGACAGTTTGGGATGCTGCAGTCTATACCTTCTGATCCAGTGTACTCGGTGGAGCATCATAAGATGTCATTGAAGGGTAATGACAAAATTCGTTGGGTTCAAAAGCATCAATCAAGTATTGATATTTGGGACACTCGTTTGGATCATATCTTTGAGGCAGATTTGATTGTTGGTGACAGTACAGTGCCTGAGTATTATACTTGGTATCTTGACAGGACTGTGAGATTTATTTCTCGTCTGGGGGCATTTCATCATCATATTGTAAGGGTTTTTTACCTTTCATTTTATTGTTGGTGACAATATATGTTTTAATGTTTGCTTGCTTTTAATTTATATGTTTCTATCTTGTGACACATTTGTCCCTTATTTTGTTTTTTTTAGGGAGGTATATTGAGGACTATAGCTGATCGTACACAGTCAGTTCTTCCCGATGTGTCAGATCTTGCTACTAAGGGTTGTAATCTTGTTCAAGATTATAACTTATATGGTTTTGAGGCATTGCCCTTGGATGAGCGTCGAGATAGAGAACGAGTGGGGAGGCAAGAACCTGGGCGGCGTCCTAAACGTCGGGCTGGTAGACGAGCTGAAGCTCAAGTAGCTGATGATGATCATGTGGCGACAGATCTTGCAGATGACCATACCTCTTCAGTTGATGTACCCGAGTCATCTATTCAAGCCCAGTGTAGTCATCCCACATTTGATCTTGGTCTGACACCTCCTACTGAGCAGTCTCCTCCTATTGAGCAGCATCCTTCTACTGTGCATCCTTCTGACATGACTATTGTTGAGCAGCCTATCATATTGTCGTATCCAACATTTGATCTAGGTATTACTGCATCTCAGCCTATTGATGATGCTACTACTGCCCGTAGTTCTTCTCAGCCTATTACTACATCTCAGCCTAGTGATGATACCAGTACGGATAATCCAGGCAGATTTAGTAAAAATCTAGTATATGAGGTTCGACGTTCAAAGAGAGTTCGTAACGCGACGAAGTGTGGTACTGATGGGCAAAAGTGTGCCAAAAAGTGATGGTAAGTTTTTACATTATTTCAAATGTCTTTTGTTTAGTATCTCGAATGTCCTTCCTTTCCCCTTGCATTTGTTTCGTTCTCTTGTTTCAGTTTATCTAATTTTATCTAACAAATATGAGTAAATGGCTAGTGTCGTAAAATATTTAAGTATCTAATTGTTATCCGTCAGGTCTCTTTCGAGATGAAAGTGTTCGTACATGTCAAGTACAAATCTTTATATTTTGCATAAATGTTGAACATGGAATGTGTGTGCTGAGAGAAATTTCAGTTCTGGAAGAGTAACATGCCTGCTTGCTAGGTGCCAAGTGTATATTTAGTGATCAACTTAATCGTAGTACATGTTTCAGTATTGTAACCCAGAAAATCAAAGAATCTTTTAAGAAAAATAATGAAATAAAATTGTACTTATTAATAAGGGGACATGCGTTTCAATAATTTCATTCACCATCCCACATGACCTAATGGTACAGGGCATCAAAATCCTTTGAAAACGGAGGGATTTAATTATCAGAGTTCAATCATGTTAGTAGTGTTCTCTACTTCTGATTCTCTACTGATTGCTTATAATGAGCCACCATACGGAACAAATATTAGTTTGTACCTTAAATGCTATTTCATAGTTTCTTGCTATTGACAGAAAATGCTCATATTTAGTTTTCTTTCGCATATTTATTCACCAAAATGAATGAAAATAATGATCAGGACTCCTTATCATCATATCATCGCTTCTTTCCAACATGGCGAGTTTTAGTACAACCCTAGATGGTCTTGTTATATTACCAATCCATCAGCGATCGTTGAATTTTTTAGTACAACTGTAATCCCTGACCGAATGTAAAATCCCTCCGAAGCTCTGTCTGCTTCTTGTATGCCCTGCAATTTAATGCGTAAAATAAAAGAGTTGCAGCTATGGTGCATCACAACATGTTTCTAACAAATATGTCTAAAGATGCTCACATCAGAGTTTGCAATAACGACATTCTTTCCAATTTTGGCAATAACTTAAATCAAATCACATAACCACTGATTAATGATGATAATTAGACATTTTAGATTAGCAATCAAATCAAACATGTAAGAAGTGCAAAAACTAAACTAGTACAAAAAAAAGAATATACTTTGATCTCAATTAATTTCTCTATATAAACTACTGTACCAAAAAAAAGAATCTGCTTTGATCTCAACTATGTACTAATATTGTGTTTTGTACAGTTGTTTCAGGATATTGTATAGAAGTGCAAAACTGGGAAGGCTATTGTCTGTGCAGAACCGGAAGAAATAGAGTTGAATTAAAAGTTGTTTTTGTCTTTTGTCGCAAAATGTAGAAAATATTTTGTACTTTGGTGGAGCTTTTGTTGTTAATTCTAGCTTTTTCTGTAGAAAATCTCTCGATACTTCATTTTGGTGGAGCTTTTAACATTTTATATGTGAGTTGATTTTACAGCTGAGCTGAGTTATTGGAGTTCTTGTAATTTTTTTTACAGCTGAGTTCTTGCAATTTTTTTTACAGCTGTATTTGTTATCTGTTAATTTTTGTTATTAGTTGAGTTAATTTCAACTGAGCTTAGTTGATACTTACGGGTGCTAAGTTGTATTTGTGCACATAACAGATGAAAACGTAACTTCATGTTGAGTTTTTATAGTAGACGCAACATAGTGTTGCGTTTGTATTATAGACGCAATTTCGTTCCACGTTTTTAATACTTCAAAAAAAACCTGAACGCTATTTCGTACTACGTTTTTAATTCTTTTAAAAATAAAAGCAACTTGAACGGAATTTCGTGCCGCGTTTATCGTATAAAACGCTGTACGATATAGCGTTTTTACAGCTACACGCTTTATCGTACTGCGTTTTTCTATCAACCTATACACACGCCCCCAACTGTGTTACTGCCACACACCTTCAACCTACTGATGAAAACCTAAACACATTGCAATAACAAATACAAATCATATATATATATATATATATATATATATATATATCAAATAGTAAAAAATCTGAATTGGATGGCTTTGGGATCGGGATCAAAATCAACTGCCATAGTAGCATGGATTTATATGGATGGTAATATTCTAAAAACTCAATTAGAGGGTTGTGTTTATGATAGACCTGTTTCTAAGCATGTTAAGTTTGATTCTAGTATGAATTTCAGTAATTTGTGTGATGTGCTGTTTTTAAAGATGAAAATTGAAAGGAGTAAATATGAGTTGAAATTGTATTTTAGAAGTAAAAATCCCAATGATATGAAATTTGGTATTGTTCCGGTTGAAGATGATGATGATGTTGAGTTGATGTTTGGAATTGTTCTCTCAAATGGACCACCTTTCTTTCTTGAGCTTTATTTGGAAAAAAATTTAATTGGTCAATTGGTTGAAAGTTGTTCAATAGGTGTTGAAAAAAGTAGTAATAGGGCTGTTGAAGGGCGTTCTACTAGTAGTAGATATTTTGGAGGAGAGACAAGTAGTAGTGCTTGTTTGGAGAGTCATGATGTTGTTGAGAGTGGAATGAGAATTGAAAAGTCCACACGTTTTAATGAGTCGGTTTTGATAACAAGAGATGAATTGACAAATCCTATGGAGTTGAGGGAGGGGATGGTATTTGATTCTAAAGATGAGTTGATGCATACAGTAAAAGAGTTTCATATTCGTAGTCATCAGGAGATTATTGTGACTAGATCAAGTGCTTTGAATTGGCATGTTGCTTGTAAGTGGAAAGATCACGGTTGTAAGTGGATGCTAAAGGCTAGGTTGCGACAGACACTTGGTAAATTCCAAATCATGGAAACTTCAGGACCACACACATGTATGCGCACAACTATTACTCAGGACCACCCTAACTTGACATCTGCTGATATTGTGGAAGTAATTAAAGACCAAATTGTAGCTGATCCCACAATCAAGGAAAAGGTATTGATGGCGATAGTAAAAAACATTTTTGGTTACCAACCGGGTAGGAAAAAAGTTAGAGATGCCAAAAAANCAATCAAGGAAAAGGTATTGATGGCGATAGTAAAAAACATTTTTGGTTACCAACCGGGTAGGAAAAAAGTTAGAGATGCCAAAAAACATGCAATGGATCAACTACATGGATCTTGGGAAGGATCCTATGAAGATCTCCCTTATTTGATGGAAGCCTTCCAATCTTTTA
>QRFB01005374.1:857-26207 GCA_008931105.1 Oenanthe javanica
TAGGCTTATAGATGAGCACAGTGATGAGGAGCTCAATCCACTAGAGAAGCAAGTTGTTGAAGGACTTTCTTTGCTAAAGGAAAGTCATGATGCACCTGAATCTAACTTTCAAGCCATAGTTGTAGACTCTCAAAAGTCTACAGACTCTGAAAAACCTAGGGAAGCACCTCAGGAACCTCATATTGAGTCTCCTGAGAAATCTTTTGCTAAGAAGTACAGAAGGTTAAGGAAGGCTNCTCTCAAAAGTCTACAGACTCTGAAAAACCTAGGGAAGCACCTCAGGAACCTCAATTTGAGTCTATTGAGAAATCTTTTGCTAAACAATACAAGAGGTTGAGGAAGGCTTATTCTACACACACACACAAGCCTATCACTATTACTAACCCTGTTTTGCAGGAAACAGAAGCTCTCAATGCTCCTGCAGAGCCAGACTCTGACAGCAAGAAAACACCTGAACTAGAGTCCAATGTTGAGTCAGAGTCTAGCCTGCCTTCAGACTTTGATCATGACACATTTTGGGAAGAAATGCCATTGGAAGCAGCCTCAAGTCTTTTTGATGAAATCATTACTCCAAGTGATGAGGTACTGTTATGAAGCACCATCGATTGATATATCGATTGATAACATCTATCAATCGATAAGTCAACAACTATTATCAATCGATGGATATCAAGATCAATCGACGAAGAATATCAGTTGATATGCTTACCAGCAAATTATCAATTGATAGCAAATTATCAAGTCTTGAATCTTCTCACAACCTATGAAGCCCTAAGGAAGAAATTGAAGATGAAACTTCAAATGTCTACACAATCTGTGGTCACAAATTTCTACAGCTACCTCTTCAACTCTTCATTACAAGTTAAAACAGCTGGGCTCATAGAAGGCAGAACAAATGAAGTTCTCAAAGCACTTGGTGTGCCAGGCTCTAAACAGCAAATTTCAAAGAAGCCTAAAAGGCTTAAGGTCCACATAAGGAGGGAATTAGAGTCTGTTGCTGAGTTGGAAACTGAGATTGAGCAACCAGTTTCTGACTATGAAGCAATTTGGGATACAGGAATTACCTACATGACAGCTACTGATTGGATTTCTACTATTCAGCCTCTTCCAGGGAAGGTGGTTGATTTTCTTGTTCACAATGTAGACAATGCCATCCATGCAAGGACTTTCCTAAATTAACACTTGGATGCATTAACCATGGTAGAACCACAGGAGGTAGCAGGTGATGCCAGGAAGTTGGAGGATGGGACTAGTGCACCAGTGGTGACTAGTGAGAAAGATGCTCAGTCTGCCTCACCCGCACAGGAACCACCTAGTCAGAGGTTGGGTGATAGTGGGGCAGGGGAGTATGCTGTTAGGCCATCCTTGACAACTCACCAAAAAGCTGATGAGAACCCCAATGATATGGGAGGACAAACTCTGATTGATGCTCATGAAGAAATTTCCAAATCTATTCTATCAGAGTCTATCCACCTTGAGGGGGAGTCTCATGCACCAACAGTCAAAGATGGTGACACTCAGACTCTGGTTTCTAATGAAGTCATACTGAAGCAGTCAAAGTCTAGAGTAGACCCTGAGACTGGAATACTGGAGCCAACAGACTCTGAAAAGAAAGAAGATGATTGTAAGGGTTCAGACTCTGTTGCTGCTCACCCCTTGGTGGAAACCCCTAGCCTTCAGACATTTGAAGGGTTTCCCCTCCATCAAGGAGGTTCAGGTATTGTAGCACATAATTCTTCTCTCAACCCCTCTTCTGTAGGATTTTTGAGTGCACCCTCCAAATTGAGTGAAAAAAAAATTAATTGAGAGGCTGGCACTGGTCCAGGCAAAAGGAGAGGTAGATAAGGCTGTAGAGAGCCTGAGTGAGAATGAGAGAGTGGGTGCCCAACCCCACTGTGAGAATGAGAGATTAGGGTATCCTGAACCTAGCTTTACTTATTGGGATCAAGATTTTCCACAGAGTTGGTCCAATGAGTTGAAGCAGGGGATGGATGAAAATTCATTTTTGTTGTTTGACAGAATTCACTCCCTTCACTTATTCACANTAATTCAATTTTTATTTTTCAGAATTCACTTCCTTCCATTATCCAAAGAAGAAGCTTTCAAGGATGCTATTACTGATATCACTGCTAATCAAGCCAGACTCCAAACATCAGTCACTTACTTAACCACAAAGGTTGATTCAGTAATTGCAGTCCAGGCCACTTTCTTCACAGTCCCAGCACAGATTCTTTTGGTTGTCACAGGTGGTGATGATGTCAAAAAGGGGGAGAAGAAAAGTGATTCAAGAAAGGTGATTCCTCCAGGAGAAACAAATAAGAAATGATTATTTTATACTGTTCTAGATTAATTATTTCATTTTTTAGTTTTGACATCATCAAATCTTGATTTATGCTTCATTGTTTATAAAGCATAAATAGGGGGAGATTGTTAGGAATATATTAATTTGATGATGTACAAAATACTAGAACAGGATTTAGCACAGTCTATCTGCAAGAATCAATCAACGGATATCTATCTGCAAGAAGCAATCGACTGATAAATATCGATCGATAAGTCATCAACTGATAATAAGCCATCGACTGATAAAGCCAATCGAGAAGTCATCGATCGAGAACTCAAGTCATCAACTGATATTTATCAATCGAGAACTCAAGTCATCAACTGATATTTATCAATCGAGAACTCAAGTCATCAACTGATATTTATCAATCGAGAACTCGACTCATCAACTGATATTTATCAATCGAGAACTCAAGTCATCAACTGATATTTATCAATCGAGAACTCAAGTCATCAACTGATATTTATCAATCGAGAACTCAAGTCATCAACTGATATTTATCAATCGAGAACTCAAGTCATCAACTGATATTTATCAATCGAGAACTCAAGTCATCAACTGATATTTATCAATCGAGAACTCAAGTCATCAACTGATATTTATCAATCGAGAACTCAAGTCATCAACTGATATTTATCAATCGAGAACTCAAGTCATCAACTGATATTTATCAATCGAGAACTCAAGTCATCAACTGATATTTATCAATCGAGAACTCAANTCTGTGTGTGATCTTTGTTCTTAATTTATATCTGTTAATTCAGATAGAGTTGGTTTTAATCGGGCAGAAAAGGAACACAAGTATTCAACCCCCCTTCTACTTGTGCAACTGGGAAAACATAGATATACATTATGAACACCATGGATGAATTGATGATGTTACTTTCCTGGTAATCAAAGCATCTTCTACATACAACGCAATTCTTGGGAGGACAGGCTTGCATGTTTTTAAGGCTGTTGCCTCGAGTTATCACTTGAAGATCTAGTTCCCCACCAGAAACGGTGTCGGAGAGGAAAAATGAGACCAAAGAATAGTAAGAAGTTGGTATGTGGCCGCCCTAAGACCCAATGGAGTCGGGGGGCAAGTCCTGCCTATAGAGGACATGGACTTAAGAGAAGATGAAGAAAGAAGGGGGAAGCCAGCTGAAGATTTGGTTCCAATTCCCTTAGTTCTAGGAGAACCTGATAAGGTCACGTATATCGAGGCCTCACTAAAAGAACCTATGAAAGGCAGGTTGATGAAATTCTCACAAAAAAAGGGAGACTTGTTTGAAGGGACAACCGCTGATATGCCGGGGATTGACCCCGAACTGATCACTCATAAACTTAATGTGGATCTAAGCCGAAAAACGGTGAAGCAAAAGAAGAGAAACTTCGCTCCAGAAAGGCAAGAGGCCATAAAACAAGAAGTGGAAAATCTCTTAGAGGTTGGTTTCATTGAGGAGATTCAATTTCCTGAATGGCTCGCTAACCTTGTGATGGTCAAGAAATCCAATGGAAAGTGGAGGATGTGCGTAGACTTTACTGATTTGAATGCATGCCCAAAGGATTGCTTCCCTCTTCCAAGAATCGATGCACTTATAGATGCCACGACGGGACATGAGATGTTAAGCTTCATGGATGGCTTTAGTGGGTACAACCAAATTAAAATGCACAAAGATGACATTGTTAAGGTATCTTTCATCACTGACTTTGGTGTATTTTGCTATCTTGTTATGGCCTTTGGGTTGAAAAATGCAGGAGCCACCAATCAGAGGTTGGTTACTAAAATATTAAAGCATCTTATTGGAAAAACCATGGAGGTTTACGTTGATGACATGTTAGTCAAAAGCTTAGATAAGACCGATCATATTGAACACCTTAGGGAGGCCTTCGAAGTGCTAAGACATCATAAGATGATGATGAACCCCGCAAAATGCGCGTTTGGCGTAGGGTCTGGAAAATTCTTGGGAATGATGGTCTCTAAAAGAGGCATAGAGGCAAATCTCGACAAGATCAAGGCCATACTAGACATGGGACCCCCTAAGACAGTGAGGGATGTCCAAAAATTTACAAGAAAAGTTGGGCCTTAGGAAGGTTTATCTTAAATTCTGGAGATAAGTGCCTACCCTTCTTCAAGACATTGAAGAAAGTTAAAGAATTTGTGTGGACAGAGGAAAGCCAAGCGGCCTTTGAAGAACTAAAGACGTGTATGGATGAAGCCCCAATGTTGGCCAAGCCTAATCCCGGGGACATCTTGTACTTATACTTGGCCGTATCGGACAAGGCCCTAAGTGTTGTCCTTATAAAAGAGTAAGAAAAGGTTCAAAAGCCGGTTTACTACGTGAGCAAGGTTTTGCATGGAGCAGAACTGAACTACTCCAAGGTTGAAAAATTTGCATTGGCCCTGATAATGGCCTCAAGGAAGCTACGACCTTACTTTTAAGCACACAAAATTGAGGTACTAACTGATCAGCCTTTAAGGAACATCATACATAGCCCCAAGGCAAGTTGAAGATTGATTAAGTGGGCCATAGAGTTAGGAGAATTTGACATCAAGTATAGGCCTCGAACGACCATTAAAGCTCAAGCTCTTGCTGACTTCATGGTCGAATGTAGCATCAACGACCAAGAAGTCGGGGGGGGGGGGGAGGATANNNNGGGGGGGGGGGGGAGGATAAGGAGGAAACACCCCAAGAGGAAGAAAAAGAACAGGCTCCTAGGGAATATTGGGTGCTCAATTTTGATGGGCATCATAAACAAAATCTATTGGAGCATGCTTGGTGCTACAAAGCCCCGAATGTTTCATCATTGAGTATGCTATCAAGCTTGATTTCCCAACGACCAACAATGAAGCTGAGTATGAAGCTCTGATAGCTGGTCTGGGCTTGGCCAAGGTACTGAATGCCAAATACCTTAAAGTCTGTGGAGACTCGAAGTTAGTTATATCTCAAGTAAATGGGGAGTTTGAGGCAAGAGAAGAAGTCATGATTAAATAACTTCGCCTGGTAAAAGTTATAATGACTTAGTTTGAGGAATGTCAGATGGAATATGTTCCTAGGGAAGAGAATGTAAAGGTCGATGTCTTATCAAAGTTTGCATTATCAGAAATGGACGAACATCCTGGAAGTGTCTACTTCCAAGTCTTGAAGACCCCTAGCATTGATGCAAAGCTGGTAGCCCCGATAAACATGAACAATTACTGGATGGATCCAATTAAAGCTTACTTTCAGTCTGGATGGACTCCTAACAATACTATGGAAGCAAGAAAACTTACTGTAAGGGCATTAAGGTACGCTCTTATTGATTTAATTCTTTATAAGAAGTCTTTTGTTATTCCATACTTGAAATGTTTAAGGCCTGATGAGGCCCAAGAAGCGTTGAAAGAAGTGCACAAAGGTATCTGTGGCCAACACTTGGGGGGTAGAGCTTTGGCTCACAAGATTACTCGCCTTGTCTTTTACTGGCCTGACTTATTGAAAGATTCAAAGGAATATGTGAAAAGATGCGATAGGTGCCAAAGGCATGCACCGGTCGTAAGGCAGCCTCCTAAGATGTTAACATCCATCAACTCCCCCATCCCCTTTGCAATGTGGGGAATGAACATCCTTGGGCCATTTCCCATGGCTAGTGGGTAAAGAAAGTTTTTTATCGTTGCGATTGATTATTTCACTAAGTAGATTGAGGCTAAACCACTGGCCAAGATAACCACCAAGCAAGTAGCTCAATTCTTCTAGGGAAAACATCATATGCAGGTACGAAATACCACGAATCCTGGTCACGGATAATGGAACACAATTCAATAATGAAGAATTCAAGGAGTATTGCAATGATAATGACATCGATCTACGCTTTACTTCTGTGGCACATCCCCAAGCAAATGGGCAGGCTGAAGTAGCCAATCGAATCATTCTTGATGAGCTCAAGAAAAGAATTGAATGATCAACTAACAGTTGGGTGGATGAGCTTTTGCCAATACTCTGGGCATATAGAACCACTCATAAAGTGACTACGGATGCAACTCCGTTCTTCTTGGCTTATGGAGCTGAGACAGTGGTTCCAGTCGAAATAACACACGTATCCCCAAGAATCAAGGCCTTTGAGCCTGAGAAAAGTGAAGAAGGGATGTATCTTGCACTGGACTTGATTTATAAAGTCAGGGACAAGGCTCATGCAAAGATCATCGAATATCAGAAGAAATCTTCTTTCTACTACAACCTAAGGGTTAAGGAAAGATTTTTCAGACAGGGAGACTTGGTCCTCAAAAAAGTTGAAGCTTCTAGAGTAGGACCCAAAGAAAAGTTGGCCCCAAACTGGGAAGGACCTTACAAGGTAAAACAAGTTAAGGGAGGAGGATCATACATCCTTGAAACCCTAGAAGTTGTCGAAGTGCCAAGGACTTGGCATGCCTCAAACCTGAAGGTTTATTATATTTAAAGGATTCGTCATGAATTTTTATACTTATTAGGAACTAAGTAGAAATAAGGATTGATGAAACCACTAGGATGTAAGAGCCTTTCGCTCCAAATAGGATTTCCATTTTGTAAGGGCTGTGCCCACTTTTAGCCTTGAAGGCCTTAATAATATAAAGAAGTTTTTCTACCTTATGACATTTCTTAAACATGTTGTGTTTAGCCTGAGTTGGCAATCAATTTTATTGTTCTTTTGTGCTTAAAAGGTATATTTACTCAAAATATACTAAGGCAAGAAAAAGAACAAAACTTAGACCCGTTGGTACTTTGATTAATGTCTAGTCTTATTTGTTCTTTTATGCTCGAAAAGTATATTTTATCAAATATGCTAAGGCATAAAAAAGAAAAGAACAACAACGAAGGACTTTTTATAAATAAAGAGTCTTGGAAATACATAAGTAAAACAACAGAAAAATAAAAATACAAGGAATGCAAGAAGTACAAAGGAAAAACTAAGAAAGATCCTCGATGTGCTCATCCACGTCCCTCTTCTCTTCCTCGGTCTTCTCTTCATCTTCACCCTCTTTTTGGGCATTCTCCTCAGCCTCTAAGGAGTTAAAGACCCGGTCATACTCATCCAAGTCCTCGCCGTCTGACAAATCACAACAATTCATCCCACGAGCAGAGGAAGTCAAGGCCAATGGCTGACCCATGGGACAAGAAAAGACTGTATGGACGAATAGACTAGGGTGCTTAACCAGGACAACATTAAGGCACTTACCACAGGCCTGAGAAAAGGACGTCGGAAAAACCATGTCATTGTGTTTTTTGATGAAAGCCATGAATTCCTCCGACTTCATATACTTGGCTATCAAGGCCTGCTTATCGGCCCTCAACTCCAGCAGCTCAACGTGTGCCGCTATCAACTCTTGCTCCTTTTCGAGAAGCTTCTTCTTGAGCACGGTCACTTTCTTATCAGCCTTGGCCTTGCCCTTCCTTTGGGCCTTTTCAGAATAGCACCAAGTCTTGGCCTGACGGACCATGGTCTGAAAATAGGTGTTGACCTATGCAACACAATGCATTCAAATCAAATGTCTGAAAAATGACCCAAGCTGTAGTTTCCGGGTTTTCTTCCTTGTCAACTCGAGGTCTCTTTCCTTGGGCCTTGTCACAAGGCTGAAGGAACCCAGGAAGATTGGGCTCCTTAATTCGGCCTTCAAGGGCCTCATGGGCCTTGCGCATTTTATGGGTTTCTTGGTCACCCTCGCCCAAATGAAAGTTGATGTTTTCAGCAGCTGCAAAAAGAAAAAGAGAAGAAAAGAAAAATACCCTTGTCTGAAACTTGAGAAAGGCCCACGGCCTTTAAAGAAAATTCCTCAAGAAGCTTCCTATAATGGGTCCGACCATTGTCTTGGCCTAAATCCGCAACAATTAGCTTCTCTTCGGGGGTCAACTGGATCGAGCTCGGATTACCATCTTTGACCTTGCAAAAGGAGGTCTAAAAAGGGTTCCCCAATCGCCTCCTTCCCATTTGAAATAAAGAAAATCCCTCCTCCAATCAGGGTTAATATCGGGCAAAGATTTGTTATAGAATATTGGGCTTACCCCCTACCGGTGGTTGATATGTATCCAGCCCAACATTGAACTTGGGCTATTCTTGAATTGAAAAACAGTCCTAAAGACAGCTACAGAAAGAGGATAATTTTTCCTAAGGCATAAGACTATAAAACAAAGGAGGGTCCACCACGAATTTGGGCCTAACTGACACGGGCTGACCCTAACTTCGGCCAACAACCTTACAATGAATTCATGGAAAGGAAACATAAGCCCACCTATAAGGGCGTCTCTAAAAATACATAACCTGTTGGGCTGCCAATGACAAGCCCTATCCCCAGGTTCAGCTAAAACGAATTTGTAACCGGGGGACAATTTGTACAACTTAGTGAACTTGTCACAATGAACCTGGTTGGTAAAAAAACTTGAATACCTAAAAACATCCAGCTCCGCTAAAGTGGGGAATTCATCACTCATAGTTTGCAACAAATTTGAAAGTGAATAAAAAATTAGATTTACAATGACTGCATTACCTCTTTTTGCCGCCCTGGCAAGAAGTCTTTGTTGAGCAGCATCTTGAGAATCGGCCATTGATATTCAATAGATGAAGGATTGAAAGACTGAAGAAGATAAAGATTGATCGGAAAGAGATCGCCGGAAATCGCCTTGGCTAGAAAGCTCTAAAGAGAAATTTTGAGAGAATTTTACTGAGAAAGTGCGAAGAGAGAAATGAACTTTCACTTCACTAATATAAAGCCGAAGAAAATGGTAATTCAACTGGTTAAACTTCTTATAGCCGGTAATAAAAGGGCCTTGAAACAAATTGGGCCTCGACAATAAACGGCCCAATAATCGACGTTACCTAGAACTTTCTCTCGCTAAGAACAAGAAAATAAAAAATGCTCGGGCCACACTAAAGCCTAAAGATCTATGGGTCAAGGCCCAATGGATATCATTACTAAAATCTTTGAAGGACCAAACGACTAGGAATCCCTGTCGACTAGAAGCCAATGAATGGCCTAAAAACGACTAGGAATCCATGTCGACTAGAAGCCAAAGAATGTCCTAATAATGACTAGAAACCCTAGTCGGCTACGATCCTAGTCAAACAAATGACCAGGAATTCTCAACGATCAGACACCAAGATTGGTTCTACAAATGACTAAGCTCTTGGTCGGATATTCAACCAGGAATCCTTAACGACTAGGTACTACAATGACACCACGACCGACTAATAATCCTGGTCGTATACGACTATTAGTCCTAGTCAACCAGGAACCAAGGAAGGAACCTTGGCCGACCAGGAATCCCTGTCGACCAGGGTTCCAAAGGGAAGCAACAAATGACCAGGATCCGGGTCGAATACGACGAGGATTCCTGGTTGAAAATAAGCCAGAATAATGCCAAAAAATCATTAAAAATGTTTTAAATGGCAAATAAATTATGAAAAATTCTCTAAAAATAGAGAAAAATTCCTAAAAATCAAGGAAAAATACATGTGGGTATAAAACAATTATGGAAAATTTTCTACAAATAGGGGAAAATTCCTAGAAAATAAGGGAAATTTCCCATAAATAGAGAAAAAAAATTAATGAATGCCCTAGAGGACAAGATGGATTTCAGCAAGATATTGGAAGCTATAAAAGCGAACTTCAACGATAAATATCTTAGAGGATAAGATGGATTTCAGCAAGATATTAGCCACAAAGGCTAACTTCAATGATAAAAGCTATAAACCTTAACTTCTACAAAGTCTTGCACACTTTGCAGAAGTTGGTGGGCAAATGATGGTGATAGAAAATAACCCTAAAGACACAGTTAATGTTGCATTAATTGAGCCCATTAAATGGAGCATTAAAGATAGTGATTACCCATGATGTGGATCAATTTAAAGAAACCCATAGTTGTGAAATATGGGCTTAACCATGTTACCTAAGGACATCCTAATAAAAGCCTGTTAAGGCCCAAAAACACTGATTATTTATTAATTTCGTAATTAATAAATAAGGCTATTAATCAGCCTAATTGATATCTTCTTTCAAAAGGTAGCTATTAGGAGGAAGCTTCCAAGATGCCAACTCCTACAAAGAAACATATTCCTACATGGAAACAACTTCTATTAAAGGAAGGATCCATAATCCTTCAAGAAGGTGCCTTGCCCACTAAGGTTCCTAACCCTATTATGATTCTAAGACTATCAACGTCTATATAAAGGGTCTAACCTCTCATTCTTAGAACTACGTCTAGCTTAATTCTCATATGCACTGAGATACGTAAGCATCTTGTGAGGGCAGAGTTAAGTCACGAAACACAAGCGCAACCATTAAAGCTCGGTAAGCTCTGACGTGCATCGCAATTAATACACCCTAATTTTTAATCCATAACAGAAATGTGATAGACTTTTACACCAAATATAAATATAAACTGTATATTCTTTAAACTCAAGATAGAAAAAATAAGCACAACTAATATATATATTATCACACAAACTAAAAATACAACAGGTTACAACCTTTATAGTACTAGAGCTTCAGCTCTGTTTTTTCTCACTACTATTTTCTAATTCACTTGGTGTAGTATACTATATGCAGCNACCTTTATAGTACTAGAGCTTTAGCTTTGTTTTTTCTCACTACTATTTTCTAATTCACTTGGTGTAGTATACTATATGCAGCAATGAGCCATATTTATAGGTGTTACAAATACATTCTAACATCATGGCATATGTCATTATTCATTTATGACTACAGCGTACAACAGAAGACTATGACCAGGCAACTACTTTTTCTGGTGTGAATCCTTGAAAATGAAGAGCTGCTTACATCTGCTTCTTTTTGTTATATGTGTAGCACACCATATTTTTAGGGTTTCATTTAAGAACTAGTTGCTGCATTTTTTGACTTTATACATTCACCCATTTAATTTATCCAGAAGCTCTAAACTCTATCTAGCTTTAAACCTTATCTGCATGCTTTGTACAACTGCCCTTATTTATTTTCATACTCTGACTAATACACCTGTTGTATATATATATATATATTTTACTAGCCTGAACATATTTTAACACGGTGTTGCAATCTTTGTTGACGGGAGAGCTTGAATTCTAACCCTCCCCCTCAAACTCGATTTTCCATTCCGAGCTTATTTTTCATTTTCTGAAACATATCCGGCTTGAACGGCTTCGTAAAAATATGTGTTAAATTGTTTTCCGTCCTGCAGTGCTCTAGTTCCACAATTTTATCGTTCACCTATTCTCCAATAAAATGATATTTTATGTTGATGTGCTTGCTTCGGCTGTGGAACACTGGATTTTTCATGAGAGAAATAGCAGATTTATTATCCACATAGATAGTAACCGGACCTTGTTTTGCAAGATTTAACTCGCCCAATGTGTAGCCTAGCCACAAAGCTTGACATGCGCATGCTGCTGCTGCAATATATTCTGCCTCACATGTTGAGAGAACAACTGTTTGTTGCTTCTTCGAAGATCATGAAAATATCCCTGAATCGATATGAAAGCATATCCCAAAGTGTTTTCCCCATCATCCAAATCTCCACCATAATCACTATCTGAATAGCCAACTAATTTGGAATTTTGAGAATTCGTATAAAATAAATCATGATCAAGTGTACCTTTAATATATCTCAAAATTCTTTTAGCTTCCATGAAATGATCTTGCTTCGACTTTTTCATGTACCTACTAACAAATCCAACTGCATACATAATATCGGGACGAGTGAAATTTAGGTACCTCAGACTTCTAACAAAACTTTTGAACAATGTGGGATTTACCGACTCACTTGTTGAATCAACTCTCATCTTTATGCTTGCTTCTGCTCGCGTGCTCACCGACTTGCATTCTTCCATTTTGAATTTTTTAAGAATCTGCTCGGCATATTTTTTCTGCGACATATAGATCACATCTTTGCTTTGCTTCACCTCGACTCCAAGGAAGTACGACATTTGACCAATATCTGTCATCTTAAATTCATTAGTCATAACTTTCTTAAAATCATCGATCATACCAGGATTGTTTCCGGTGAAGATCATATCATCCACGTATAAGCACACGATCATAATATCTCCCCTTAAATTTGTTTTCGTGTAGAGTGCATGTTCGTACGGACTTTTCACAAAACCATTCTTTTGAAAATATTCATCAACCCTCGTGTTCCAAGCTCGTGGGGCTTGCTTCAACCCATACAGTGCTTTCTTTAGCCGGTAGACTTTATCTTCCTGGCCTTTTTGAACATATCTATGTGGTTGCTTGACGTAGACTTCTTCTTCAAGATAACCATTCAGAAATGCTGAGTTAACATTCATCTGATAAATCTTCCACTAATTTTAAGCTGCAATTGTTCTAAGAAGTCTTATGGTATCAACTCTTGTAACTGAAGCAAATACCTCATCATAGTCAATCCTGTATCTCTGCTTGTAGCCTTTAGCAACTAGCCTTGCCTTGTACTTTTCAACTTTTCCTTCTTGATTGGTATTTGTCTTGTAGACCCATTTGATACCAATTGCTTTGTGTCCTTCTTGAAGATCTGTGAGCTCCCAAGTATCATTCTTCTTGATTGCACCAATTTCTTCATCCATGGCTTTATTCCATTTACTTTCTTCAGAAGCTTCCTCAAATGTCACTAGATCACATTCAACCATTAAACAAAATAATAAATAATCAAATGTGGTTTGTACCGGACTTGTTGCATCATAGATGTCCTTCAGACTCCAATTTTTCTTGGTGCTCCCCCTGAACTGTTACTATTGCTGCTTCCTGAACTCGATGGTGTTAATGCGGGATTTTGTTGATTTGGACGTTGTAGAGGAGTTGGATCATCATCTTCATCATTTTCAATGTTGGAGTCATCAACATCATCATCATCATTAAAGAACAGACCTGCAACTTTTCTTTCTTCCTCGCTACATCTCCATTAATCTGATTCATTAAATTCAACATCACGAGAAATAATTAAATTCTTTGTTAGTGGGTTATACAGTCTGTAGGCCCTGCTCCTTTTGTCAAATCCGGTAAAGATGCATTTTTTGCCTTTATCATCCAATTTCTTTCTCTTTTGATCAGGAACATGTGCATATGCAATACACCCAAAAATTCTGAGATGTTCAACTGATAGTTTGCTACCACTCCATGCTTCATTTGAAATTTTGTTTTTGACACTTTTTGTTGGACAGCGATTCAGTAAATAAACAGCACATAACACGTCTTTAACCCAAAAAATTCTTGGCATGTGCTTCGCTTTCACAATACTCCTTGCCAAGTCAAGAATAGTGCGATTTTTCCTTTCTGCAATGCCATTTTGTTAAGGAGTATATGCTCTTGTCAATTGATGATTTATACCATGTGCTCTATAGAAGCTTTTAAACAAATTTGAAATATATTCGCCTCCTCTGTCTGATCTGAGTACCTTCAAATAATGACCACTTTGTTTCTCTGCCATAGCTTTGAACTCCTTGAATTTATCAAGAGCCTTCGCTTTTTCTTTCAGAATATATACCCGGCTTTTCCTGCTAAAATCATCAATAAATGTTAGGTAATACCTGTTTTTGCCAAGAGATGCAATATCAAATGGACCAACAATATCTGTGTGAACAATCTTCAATGGTCTCCTGGCTCTCCATGATTTTTCAATGGGAAAACTTTGTCCATGTTGCTTCCCCTTGACACATGCTTTACACAAATTATCTAGTTCATTGATTGCTGGCAAACCGTCCACCATCTTTGTCTTTGACAATAATTTCAACCTGGAAAATCCAAGATGACCAAATCTCAAATGCCATAACCTCGAGTCATTTTTAATGACTGATTTTAAGCATTTTTGCACCTTCGTTTGCATTTTAAGAGTGAACAGACGATTCTGTGACATCTCCATGTTGGCAATCAATTCTCGAACTTGATTTATGATAATGAGAGAATTATCCTGCATTTGTATATTATATCATTTTTCCATGAGTTGGCCAAGACTAATGATGTTATTTTTTAAAGCAAGTATATAATACACATCATTGATATATTTCTTTTCACCATTTTTTAATACAATCAAAATTGTACCTTTGCCTTCTACCGGAATTTTTGACGAGTCGTCAAAAGTAACTTTCCCGTTGACAGTGTCATTTATCTCCGTAAATAATTCCTTGTGACCACACATATGATTGCTGGCACCTAAATCAAGATACCAAATATTTTTCTTGCCTTCCTCGTCTCCTTTGTATGTGAGAAACATAGCAGAACCCACATCTTTATCTTCTTTTGATGCCGCAAAATGATTGCTTTCTTCCATCTTTGGGGATCTACACCCATAACTAAAATGGCCATACTTATTACAATTGTAACATTGAAATTGAGACTTATCACCTCTTTATTGAAAATTTCCTTTTCCTCGGCTTCTGAAATTTTGACCACGACCAGCTGGCTGATAGCCTTCATTTTTCTGGCCTCTGTTGAACGGTTGTGTTCCTCGTCCTCGTCCACCTCGATAGCCACCTCTATAACCACCTCTGCTACGTGAAGAACTGCTACTGCTAGTATTTTCACCGATGGACTCTTTACTTTACAACGCCTTTTCCAGATCGCTTTTATCATCATACTGGTTCATCCGCTGCTCATGTTCTTGAAGAGAACCCACAAGTTCATCAATTGTAATTCTGAACTGAAAGTCATATTGCTAGTCCTATTTGTATTAAGTAGATGACAACTCAACTCAGTTAAGAAAGCGAAGTAAATAATAAATATTGAATATAGAGGAAGAATAAAAAGAAGCCAAGACATGACAAGACAAGACACAAAGACCACTACAGAAAAAATGAGAATCAACATTGTAGTTAGTCATCCGTGAACCAGACCAGTGCACAGGGTGTCAACAATGTCAGTGAAGATTCGTCATCAAAAAGTTCAAGTGGTTAAAAAGGTTATTGTTGAAGAACAGAAGAGTCTTATCTACATCAACAATAGTCAAGCCTTTAATTTAATTCTCTATTAATTAATTAAATTAATTAGTTAATTTAATTAGTAAATTAATTCACTCAGAATTAATTTATTTCTTAAATTAATTAAAGGATTAATTAATTTAGAATTATTTTAGAATGACAGAAGACAGAAGCTGGAAGCTCAAAGGGATACAGGTTTGTTTGGAATGCAGTGTACAAGAGTCAGAATCCAAGATTGAATATTTGACTGGGTACATGCAGTGGTAAAAAGGAGTATTGTCTAGTTTAAAGAGTTAGATTATTTCAGTAACAGAGGTACTTCTAATTGCAACTGTAGATACAGCTAAACATGCCTGACGGTACTGACTTGAAGACAAGACGGTAAAAGAATTGACACGGAAGAAATGCAGAGTCTAAATAATATTAGATATTTATTTTTATAATTTATGAATTAAATTTATTATTTATTAATCAAAGATTATAAGCTATGCGGGTCTAAAAGCATTTCTACGGAGCCTATCTATAATAAGACGAAATAGGCCCATGCTTTTTCAAATAGAAATGGGCAGGTGCTTTTATGTTATTAAAGAACCAATGGAAGCTTGCCATGTGTCCACTCAAGTGGAAAAGAAATGAAAAAGCCTGTTGAGCAAATGTCATACCGAGAGAAATGAAATGTCATACCGAGAAAATTTAAAAGGCTGTTGAAGAAAGTCATACCGAGAGAAGTGAATAGAAAGTCATACCGAGCAACTTTTCAAAAGGTCATGTGAATTGATTTTATTTAATTAAAATAAGTCATACCGATTTTTTTAATTAAATAAAATCTGAATATGACTTTAAAAAGGTCATACCGAATTTTCAGAAAGTCATACCGAATTTCTGAAAGTCATACCGAGTGAAAAAAGTCATGCCCAACTTTTTAATAAGTCATACAAGGCTTAATTTCATTAAATAAAGTCATAGTGAAAAAGGTCATGCAAGCNTCATACAAGGCTTAATTTCATTAAATAAAGTCATAGTGGAAAAGGTCATACAAAGCCTTTTCAACCTCTATAAATATGAGGCTTTTGCTTCATTTTTCTATAGTAGAAAAACTTACAAATTCAGCAATTTGTCTGCAAAGTTATATTCACAGACTTTCTGTGCTAGTTTGGTTTCAATTCCTTAAGTAGAACAATTCATGTCAAATTTGTTCTAGGAATTAAAGTTTATTCTACCGAATGTTGTAACACCCTTTCAAGTTTAATATAAATATTTAACTTGAATTTTGTTTACTTACTTGCTAATTTTTCTATATCTTAAATGGTTAATCCTAAAAATAGAAAGCTAGTAAGTCAGCCTCCCAAACAATACAAGGACTCGAACCCTCAGCTTAAGCAATAATTTAATTCCGCAAATTCTGAAAAGAATTTTAAATTATTGTCAGTATCGCATTCAACCCCCCTTCTACGATACTTCCGGAACCCAACATGAACAAATCTTTTGACTCCTCGATAGATGTAACAACATAATCAAATTTTCTTATCAATGAACGAAGGAGTTTTTTCCATGACCCGAACATCGTCGAGACTTTCGCTATTTCTTTTCATCTCATTTGTCACCGTTTTCAAACGAGTAATATATTCGCCAATATTTTCTGAACTTTTCATCTTTATATTCTCGAACTCGCCACGTAGAACTTGGAGCCTTACCTTTTTTTACTTTCTCGACATCTTGGAAAGATTTCTGCAGAATCTCCCATGCATCTTTGGCTATTTTGGCTTCTGAGATTTTTTCAGAGGTTGATTCATCGAAACCTTGAAAAATTGTGAATAACGCATTTTTATCTTTTTTACGGGACTCCTTTAACGCCGTCATCTCGGCATTTGGAAGAACTATTTCAGCAGCTGCATCCACAGGCTCGCTATACCCACTTTCGACAATATCCTAGTTATCGTAAGAACTGAATAACACCTTCATTTGGATACTCCAATTCCCGTAATTTATTGCCGTCAATTTCAGGATTTGCGGTTGTATCATATTCGCCATTTTTTCTCGGACAGAACCTGGCTCTGATACCACTTGTTGGAAACGTGATAGACTTTTACACCAAATATAAATATAAATTGTGTATTCTTTAAACTCAAGATAAATAAAATAAGCACAACTAATATATATTATCACACAAATTAAAAATACAACAGGCTACAGCCTTTACAGTACTAAGCTTCAGCTCTGTTTTTTCTCACTACTATTTTTTAGTTCACTCGGTGTAATATACTATATGCAGCAATGAGCCATATTTATAGGTGTTATAAATACATTCTAGCATCATGGCATATGTCATTATTCATTTATGACTACAGTGTACAATAGAAGACTATGACTAGGCAACCTACTTTTTATGGTGTGAATCCTTGAAAATGAAGAACCGCTTACATCTGCTTCTTTTTGTTATATGTGTAGCACACCATATTTTTACGGTTTCATTTAAGAACTAGCTGCTGCATTTTTTGAATTTATACATTCACCCATTTGATTTATCCAGAAGCTCTAAACTCTATCTAGGTTTAAACCTTATCTGCATGCTTTGTACAGCTGCCCTTGTTTATTTGCATACTCCAGCTAATACACCTGATGCATATATATATATATTTTACTAGCGCACACTTATTTTAACACGGTGTTGCAGTCTTTGTTGACGGGAGAGTTTGAATTCTAACAGTCAAATTGCTCAAGGTACATAAATCTTTTGCTGGGGTTATGGATTTTCATATCACTTTTCAAGCCTTCTCTCCTCTTGGGGTTGCCTCAATTTTCCAAATAAGAATACGTCAGTTTCCTGGCCCAAATCCAGAAATTCAGTTTCCTCTTGTTAGGATCAAACCNGTTTCTTCTTGTTAGGATCAAACCCTCTCATTCCGATTACAATGGTAAAACCACTTAAGAGGATCTGCCCCATAATATCCATGAACAAAAAGGCCTCTGTGAAGACAACAAAACACTCTCCTCCGTATGTTTCCTTGTTCCTTTTTAGTTATGCCTTTACTATATATGCTATAGGTGTGTGTGCGCGCCAGTGCTTAACATACTTAAACTTATGATTCATTTTTATTGATTTTCTGACCATTACTGTAGGATTCTCTATATTATCTGGCCCTTATCTCAGCCAGCTTGCTCTTGTTCTTTATCGTTCTTTTAATATATATTCTTAATTATTATTATTATCCAATCTCATTTTACACTCTACACACACAATTACATGTAATAAATGATGCGGTGCATGACATTCCCTCTCTGAAAGTTGTCGAGCCACCTGAACATGTTGCAGAGGGTACCACTTACCTTATCACTTTTGAAGCCCCCTTGCGCGGTAATAGCCAGAAAGTCGAAACCTTCCAAACACAATTTTGCATGCCTACCCTCTTCACGACTACAACCATTGTGAATATGAAAGTTGAGATCAAGAACGATTAAAACAGGTGATTATATCCTGCATCCCCTTAAAATATATATAATGTCATCTTTATTTATTTTTTTATAAAGTATACTGTCATAATTATCTCAAGTTCATGTGCTCCTCACTTAGTGTTCTCTCCCCCACCTCTTTTTTTTTAGGCTTATAATTTTTATATTTGAATAGTGACAAATGACCTGCTCATTTTTTTGAACCGGCAAAAAATTAGATGATATAATGGCATTGAGGATTTCAGGGTCCATGTGAAATGTCAATATTTTTGGGATTTTGGTTAACAACCGACTCAAACATGATTCCACCTATTTAGGTTTTATACTTAATATGAAAACTATTTTGTTACAACTGTTAGTAGCACAAATGGTAGCTTTTCCAAGAAACCAGTTGGTTAATTATCTTTTGATATTAAATGTGTTAATTGCATCAAATTTTGTTATTATTATGGCAATGCGGTTGGTTTGATATTGCAATGCGAAAGCTGATAGCTGCCAACCCTGTTCATACTTCACTCTATATCTGGGTGTGTGCAGTGTTGTCGAAAGCATTATTAATCATCTTTATCCAAATTCAAACTTGAAGNAATCATCTTTATCCAAATTTAAACTTGAAGTGTTTCCTTCAAATTCAAACTCTGGCTCTTCCTCTTCTTCATCTCGTCTATAAAACGTCATTTACATGAACTCTTACTGAACTTTAAGCATTTGGTTGATTTCGACCTTGGTTCGATTTCCAGGCTGATTTTGATTGTCACCTACAAAGGCTTTCCAGCACCAGAAGACGGGTTCATTATCTTCATCCACTTCCCTGTCTGGTTTTGCAACCAACCACTCATTACTACCGTCACCACCAAGCAGGCAAGCAATGAGATAGGATCAATCTTATGTCTTAGTTCAAATCATCATTTCAATGCAATTGGAGTCTGTTCCTTTTCTTAATATGTTTCTTTCAATCTTTCCTTACTATAAAGATGCAAATTGCAAGATATATAAGAAACTAGCAAGCTGTGAGCGCATAAACATTCGCTATGTAACATACAAACACACTCTAGTTTCTCTGACATCTTGATGCATCATCTTATGTTTAATTATTAATAAACAATATGTTTTTTCGTTATATTTGAAATCAATTTTTTAATATAATTTTAAATTTTAAATCTACATAAAAAGAGAGAATTTTTAAATAAATATTACAGTTTTATTAAGAATTTAAAATTTATTACATAAAATATTATTCTGTTGAGTTGATTTAGTCACATTTGATGTGATAATTTAAGTTTTAATATTTCATGAATAGAAAAATGATATATGATATAAAATAGTATATAATTGATAAAATAATATTATATATATAGAGAGAGAGTCCTAATAGAAATAAAATTAGAATAGAAAATAAAAACTAAATATCGTCACAATTTTATACTATATAAATCACCCATTTATACATTATCGATCACTATTTTATATATTAAAAATTACCATTCCTTGCAAATTTATTAAATCTGTTTTTACCACACATGCATAATAATGGTGATCGAGGATTAAGATTATTATTGGAAGTGGTTGGATGATTGAAAGTAGTAGTGATAAAGGATGATGGTGATATTGGTAGTAATATGATATACATGGAATATATACATTTTAATAGTTGAGAAAAGAGGGGGCAGGGGAAATAATTTCTGGTGAAAAATCATGGGAGAAGATGACCGGAGTAAGGAGAGATGGAGCTGAGGGCGGCTAGGGAGGGCTTGGGGCATGGTTCATGCTGGATATGTAGTATCTCTACTTTCTATTTCTTTTGCTGTCCGAAATTTTTTCAGGTGCATAGATATGTAACATGACTGATGTGAAGAAAAATTTAAAATAGACTTTTAAAATAATTTTCAGCAACTATCAATTTTAGTCAAATTTTTCGGCCGCGGCATTATTGCCTGGTCTCTCTTAAGACATGAGAAACACACTCTAGTTTCTCTGACATTTGCTGTGTATTTTATGTGTTCGTTTAATGTAGTATTTTTTTTAATAATATTAATAAGATTCTATGTTTTACTAATTATTTTTTATGTGTTCGTTTAATGTAGTATTTTTTTAATAATATTAATAAGATTCTTTTATTTGTTCGTTTAATGTAGTATTTTTTCTAATAACATTAAGTAACACTAATATTATAATATTACGATATTAATATTATAATATTAAAGAATATTAAGATGCTAAAATTTTTTAAAGTGTTCTCTAATATATTTTTCTCTAATATTTAATATTAAAAAGATAGGTGATTGGTGTAGGCTAGAATCGAACTTAAGTCCACAACATGCTATAACACTCAAATGTCTACTACTAAACTGCTCAGCCAGAAATACCACATCTGATAAGTATCCCTTATAAAAATAGATATCTTATTAATATTAATATTAATAAGATTCTTTTATATGTTCGTTTAATGTAGTATTTTTTTAATAATATTAATAAGATTCTTTTATGTAGAATACTTAAGAAAATTTATTAATGTTAAAATTTTAGTAAGTGTTCTACTAGGTAATTAATTAATCATTTCAATATATTTCATTAATTATATAAAAATAAAATTCCATGTAATTTATTTGTATTAAATATTAATATTAAGATTCTCTTAAGTGTTATATAAAGTATTATTTATTTTTATTAAATATTAATATTAAGATTCTTTTAAGTGTTCTACTGAATGATTTTTAATATATTTCATTAATTATATGAAAATAAAATCCCATGCAATTTATTTTTATTAAATATTAATATTAAAATTCTTTTAAGTGTTCTACAAAGTATTATTGAAACTTATTCTAAAATATTTAGTAGAATACCTAAAAAAATTTAATAATATTAAAATTTAGTAAGTATTCTCTTAATAAAATTCCATACAATTTATTTGTATTAAATATTAATATTAATATTCTCTTACTAATAAAATTTCATGCAATTTATTTATATTAAATATTAATATTAAGATTTTCTTAAGTGTTATATAAAGTATTATTTATTTTTATTAAATATTAATATTAAGATTCTCTTAAGTGTTCTACTGAATATTTTTTAATATATTTCATTAATTATATAAAAATAAAATCCCATGCAATTTATTTTTTTTAAATATTAATATTAAGATTCTCTTAATTATTCTACAAATTATTATTGAAACTTATTCCAAAAATACATACGTGTAGTATACATAGTAAATCAAATCATTTCCATATATGTGAATATTGTGTTAATATCTGTTTCCATATATCAGTTATATTAACAAACAAATATAAATATTCAGGTTTCGTGTTAAAATCGGTTTTTTTTATCTAAAATATAATATTATTATTATTTATTTGAGATATTTTCAATTTTTTCATGACTACTTTGAAATATTTTTTCTTTCACAAATAAAATATCATGTAAGATTTTATAAAAGATTTTTTATGAGTACTTAAAATTATTTATTGTAATGTCCACCTATATTTTATCTGTACTTAAAATATTATACGAGATTTTTTTATGTGTTCGTTTAATGTAGTATTTTTTTAATAATATTAATAAGATTCTACTAGATGTTCTACTAGTTATTTTTTATGTGTTCATTTAATGTAGTATTTTTTTAATAATATTAATAAGATTCTTTTATTTGTTCGTTTAATGTAGTATTTTTTCTAATAACATTAAGTAACACAAATATTATAATATTACGATATTAATATTATAATATTAAAAAATATTAAGATGCTAAAAAATTTTAAAGTGTTCTCTAATATATTTTATTGTAAAGTATTCTTTAATATTTAATATTGTAATATTAATAAAGTAATATTGAATAGTTTAAAGTGTTCTGTAATATTTAATATTAAAAAAATAGGTGATTGGAGTAGGTTAGAATCGAACTCAAGTCCTCAACATGCTATAACACGTTAATGTCTACTACTTAACCGCTCAACCAGGAATGCCACATCTGGTAAGTATCGCTTATAAAATCAACATGTTTTTTAATATATTTCATTAATTATATGAAAATAAAATCCCATGCAATTTATTTTTATTAAATATTAAGATTAAGATTCTCTTAATTATTCTACAAAGTATTATTGAAACTTATTCTAAAATAATTAGTAGAATACTTAAGAAAATTTAATAATATTAAAATTTAGTAAGTATTCTACTAGGTAATGGCTGTATGTATCGTATATAACCTACCATATAATTATATTATATTCTTACCATATATAAACTATTCTTAATAAATATTTTTGATGCTAAATCAATATTTTTGATTTGTTGGGACCACATATGTATTTTAAACGTAGTCTTTATACCCCTCATAGTTTGATTTATTTACATAAATACCATTATATACTGTATTAATAATTATTTAAATACTATTTATAATGAATGATAGTGATTAGGAGTCTCTAGGATCTCTTGATGAAAGGGGTCTCCCTAGAACCCTACCTTATATATATATATATATATATATATATATATATAATATAATATAATTAAAAAAAAGTCTAAAAATATTATCTAAATGGATTAATATTATAAATAAATATTATATTCATTTATCGATAAATAAATAATCTCGTTAAATGAATATATATTTTTGGTTCTAAGCATATTCATTTATGGAAGTTCTACTGTAGTAGGCATGTAGAGGCGACAAATTAGTTTTTTAAGTGCCAATACTCTCAATTATTAGTAAACTAGCTTGAGTGCATCTTAGGTGGTGAAATAAAAATCCTTTAGTACTATGATTAGAGTCTTGAGTCTGGATATAAGTGTATTTTTTGTTTGTATTTTAATCCTTTTATAATGACAAAAATAATATATTTTTACCTCAAAGATGAGAAATTTTCACCCATCTTGGCTTTTGATACGAGGATTAGTAATCAACTTTAAATTCTAACCTGGAGTACTTTGTTCTTATAGTTAGTTATTATTATTTCAAAGTGGAAAGCTAATGCGGTATAGTTTGACTGAATCTCGTTACTGCATCATGGCAGGGCCCTCACGCGTTCTCATTTCTTGGTAAAGCTGGCATTGTTGGCTTGGAGTATCCACTAGGTAGCAGCATGACAAATTTGAATGTTGGAAGTGGATTTGTATCAAATATGGCTTCAAGAAGGAATAAAATTAATATCGACATTGGTCGCACTCAAAATATAAAGAGAGAAAGAGGAAGGTCTCGCAAGAAGAGCAACAAATGTTAATGAATTATTTTAAATTCAAATGGATTATCTACATATTTGGTGGATTTATTGAATATTTGGTTGATTGGATTCATATCTGTTTTTAGTCTTAGGTGACTTTTGGAGCATTAACTGTTTTTTACAATTTCTGTTTTAATGGTCATTGTAGCTGTTTTTTCTATACTTGAATGGTTAGATTGTTCTCAGGTTTTTCACCTATCTCACTTTCTGTGCCGGAGAGTGAACATCACTCTCTTATTCAGAGCCACGTATGACATGTCGAATGAGCGGCGAGTTCGGTTTGTTAAGATGAAGCTAGTGAGCCTCGCGAAGGTGTGGTGGAACGGTTTTGAAGGTGATATAAGAAGATTGGGACAACCACCAATAGCTACTTGGCACGAGATGACGGGATTACTTGCATTACTCGTAAGGCATGATTTTTCCACTTGCTTGAAGCTCTCTTCCCGTGTCGATGAGGGGCTATTCCTATCAACCAAAACAAGTTGAAACCTATCTTCTAGNAACAACTACCATTAGCTACTTGGCACGAGATGACGGGATTACTTGCATTACTCCTAAGGCATGATTTTTCAACTTCCTTGAAGCTCTTCTCTTCCGGTGTCGAGCTTGAGGGTGTGCCACCGCCCAGGTCCCTCCAAGCAATTTTTTTATATATATATGTATAATGTATATTGAATTGAAAAATAATAGCAAAAAAACTATAATTTTTATTTTTGAATTTTAGAAATTGTGAATAAAAAAAGATTAGAAAATATTATATATTTAAATAATTTTTAATTATTATATTGAATAAATAACATAAATTCTAGAAACACTAATGTTAGGAATAAACACTGATGGCTGTCAGAGAATACGAAGATCAGAATTTATGTTGCTGATGTCATCAGAGAATGAGGAAGCTGTCGGTCAGAGTTTACTCAGTCAGAGTTTACTCTAACAGTGTTTACATTATCAGAGAATGTTCAACCGACAGAGTTTATCAAATCAGAGTTTGTGAAGGAAGCAATTCAAATCAGAGTATGAATAGGATAGTAAGAAGGAATCCTAATACAAGTCTATTTCCTTATTTAAATATATTCTTTTCTTAATCTGATTTGTTATTGAATTGTAACTGTGTCTATATAAACACAGAGATAGGTTAACATTATTTGTAACATTCGAGTATTATCTTTCTCATAACCTAGCAGCTCTTAAGAATATTGTTTTTCTTGAGAGAGTTTTGTATTCCATTCAATATTAATATAAAGCTGTTTATTCTTTTTACAAACTTGTGTTCTTGATCGATTTATTGGTGCTATTACATTCAACCCCCCTTCTGTAATAGCTTACTTTTCTGGGCAACAATTGGTATCAGAGCAGACAGTTAAATTCAACTGAAAAGATCATAATAAACATGTCTGGAAACAAGTATGAAAGCATCAGAATCCCAATCTTGAAGAA
>QRFB01005375.1:0-17123 GCA_008931105.1 Oenanthe javanica
TATTTTAATTATTACTTATTTTAATATATTTATAATTAAAAATTAGTATTAAAAATAAAAAAAATAAAAATATAATATATAATTTTTTTAAAATTCGGTTTTTAAAAACTGAACCAAACCAACCAAAACATTTCGATTCGGTTCGGTTTAAAAAAATATTTCGGTTCAGTTTATAAAATATTTGAAATTCAGTTTTCAATTTTTTCAGTTTTTTCGGTTCAGTTTGTGATATGACAAGTTCACATGACTCTTTGGCTTACATCAGCTCCGGTGTAAACCCACAATCACCAGAACACATATTTCATGTAGAAACCGCACCGGTCAAAAAAAAATATGCAGCAGTTTTGCACCCTTCTATCATAAAATTCATGAAGTGAAAATGACACTTCTCAGAACCATATATGCAAAAACAGGAATATCAATCCTACTGAAGATTATACAGCTATAAAACCTACTAATAATAAAAATAATAATCTTGAACCTACGGTTACACCTTTTTCAGCAGTTCTGTACAGTATCATCTCCCTTCATGCGTTGCATTAGTAGCACAACCTCCATTAACATGGCAAAGTTAACTATAGCAGGCAAACTCACAACTACGAGAATAGCTTAGGACCCATTAACAGTCATTTCAGGTGAGGAATTTGGGGATACCAAGAGGCAGTCATCTCCACCACGCTGTTTTGTTTCTGAAAGGCAGAGCAAGCTATCAGGACAGCTTTTAGGGGAAGCTGGTGGCTCTTTATCTGCATGATTCTCCAAATTCTCTGTATCTGAACTCTTTCGGGAACAATGGATAGATCCCCCTTCGTTATTTACTTCATTGAAATTCTTGATCGAGGTTGAGCGAGGAACCGTATGTACGGAATTTGCTATTTTCCTGCTGGGTAAGACTACCTGACTTAATGTTGAGCACAAAGCAGCAAATACACTATCTTTTGATTTCAGATTTATGCATAAACGTTGTCTTTTAAAATGCCCCGACTCATCCTCTGATGAAACCTTTCGCTTTAATCTAAAGGGTTCCGCTGCTCCCTCTTTTTCTTCAGACTCTTCTGAGCGTTTCGTAGGAGGTGGGTTGTAATCCTCGTCATCTTCATTGTCAGCATGATCAACAGGTCTACAAGATCTTGAACTACATAGCATATATCAAACATTGAAAAATATCACAAGTTTTACCACCACTAAAATAGTAAAATGAACTGTTTAAAGACAAACACGATACCTTACTGAAGGCTGGCTTGAAGTAGATCCATTTGGTACAAGAGATCTCTCTCCTCGAGACACCAATCCAGATGCTGAATCTTCTTCATCACTGTTAAAAGATAGTTTTGGTCACCATTAGCCAAATGATTGCATGAAAGGATACTGTTACAGCGGATGATAGAGCAGACCTGTCCCCATTAAAGTAATCCTCCTCTTCTTTCTCCAAGGCACGTTCATCTGTTTGTCTTCTGGAGTCTAATACATTGCCCGGACCATTTTCTTCCAATATCTCTAGGGACTGCAAATCCTCTCAGTAATTACCATCATAGTCCTAAACTCAATATTGAAAAAAGACAAGTATCGACATTACCTGCTCATATCTAACCTTCAAAGAGTGAATTGAAGGTAAGTTAAATATGACCAACTGAGACCAAAAGGAATCAACTAGATACTTTAGTAGTATCTTCGATTCGTTCTGCAGGAAACAATGACCTTAGCACCCAGCAATAACATCAGGCTGTCCACATAATGTAAAAGAAAGTGCTATACCTTCCGGATATGCTCAAATAACTCCAAAACAGCAGAATTCAACAGATTGTAACGTTTTCCATTTTGGACAAAAGCATCTATTATAGGTTTCAAAAGGTTGTTCCTCACGATATGATTCATTACATGATCATCCTGCAAAACATTGCATAAGCACCCTAAAGTAAAATGCAATGCAGCCTTTTAGAACTGCTAATACACAATAACTAAGTATTCCATTTTTAGTATACATTTTAAAGGAACTCCAAGGCTACTAAGTACTAACACCGTTGCTATTGCCTATCAGACGAGCAACAGAATTAGAAAATGTGAAGGTTCTCTTCAGAGTATGTATAGAATATTGTTGCAACTATCCAAATTCCACAAGTCACATAACTTTCATCTTAGTCACACTGGAATTAAATGGTCAAATTACAGGCTCAAAATTATAGATATTCCACAACAGCAGTAAAGCTAAAAAGAAAAGTTCATCCAAGAACTTCCAAGCACCATGTGACCAAATTATTAGCTTACCTAAAGGTAACAACCTATAAAGTAGCTCTGAACATTTTATTAAACATGGACACAGTAATTTGCAAATGATTTACTGAATCGGACAAATTTGTTTTTTACTTCAATATGACATTTAAACTTGTCATGTTATGATGCACATGTTAGCTCGATCAGTGTACGGAAAGCTCTCAATATGTAGACTAAAAAGGACAACATAAATCTCACTTCAAAACCATATATTGACATGACGAGTCAACATTTTACTATATCAAACAACAAAGCCAATGACTGATGTTATATTTCTCATCTTCCCATGTTATCAACTCAGTAACATATTTTCTATCTTCTTTTCTGACCATGAATAATATAAATTAATTATTAGTAAACAGGCATGTTTTGTAATACGTAAATTTGGCCCCAGCCATAGAGCTTTGAACAAGACTTGAAAACTAGACTTAAAGCTCAGACTCCTTGGCTTTTCCAACCTGAAAGGATGTACAACACATGACAGTGTTTCTATGTAATGATGTGATTTGAGAAGCTATATATATTTATAAGCAGATACACTTGTNCCAGACTCCTTGGCTTTTCCAACCTGAGGATGTACAACACATGACAGTGTTTCTATGTAATGATGTGATTTGAGAAGCTATATATATTTATAAGCAGATACACTTGTCCTGATCCATGATCCTCCATCTTATTCAGACGAATCAACAGAACATGAATCCCTAAAATTCTCCAGAGCTCCAGTGTATTTCTTTTATGTACTAGTGCTAGTTCTTATCTTTGTGCTCATTATGACACGCATGCACCAGCACAGAAACTATTTATAGATTTGCAAACCAGATTCAAAATAGAAATAATGGCAAAAACTTACGTTGCATGATATAAGAATTCGGAAAAATCGAACAGCAGCAACTACAAGGTATCTTTCCCTTCTTTGAGTAAGAAATAAAACTTTATCTATGACATTGTTAGTAAGGAAGTTGCACCTGTAACCAAAATGTAGAAAACACAGTTTAATCACTCCATATACAAAGAGCGGTATAAAACTATCAAGTAACTAGATATTTACTTTATTCTAAAAGGATGGCGTGATACGCAGAAGCACAACAGATCACAGATGATTAGAAGTATCTCTGGCTTCACCCTACTTTCATTCTGCATACACTGAGAGCTAGAAACTTTACTGGCACCATTCAAAGGGATAGATGATGTAATGACATCTATCAATTGATTCAAGTGCTTCTCATAGAAAACCTCAATGACTGGATCTCTCTGCAAAAGAAAAATTAATATGATCGAACACAAATGTGTGAGTGCTTGATTAGACTATGTGCACCATGTGAATGCAGTGCATCTTTTTCAGATAAATACAGAGCTTACATGGGATAAGGGACAAAAAACACCCTGTAATTTTAGTGTGCGAGCGAATGAGCCCCTATGATTTAAAAAAAGATCAAATAGGCCCACAAACTTCAAGTTAATGGTTCAAAATAGCCCTTACGATTAGATATTGTTAACCAAGGTTAAAGAATAAATTGATATTTAGAAAAATTGATATTGAATCAAGTCCCTATGACCCTATCTTAATATATTATATGATTATTTATAAATTAATTATATAATATATGATATCATATCGTAATATATTCATAACTAATATAATATATATATATATATATATATAATTGTTTATGTATTTTATAAAATATTAAACATGACATAATTTTTAAAAAATTATAAATTTGTGAACTAAAATATATTAGAATTTCAAAATAAAGACATATATACTATGGCTAAAAAATGTTTTAAAATTAAATGCATTTATTAGTATATTTATTGTTTTGTTAGAAAAAATTTAATAAATAGGGAGGTAAGAAAAATAATGTTACCACACGAAGGGGGATGGGTAACACGAGTAGTCTGTAGTCATATAGTACTTGACTACAACACAAAACATTGAACAACCAACGCAACTCTACGAGAGTATGAGACCAATGTCACTCTCCGCGGCTACACTCAGTAGCTACTATAGAGTTTTATCACAAAAAGTCAAAAAAGCTTTATCTATGATGTGTAAGTATCTCTTCAGATATGTCATCACAATTAAATTTAGAATTTATTAGTAAGCATATAGATATATCAAAGATTATTTAGAGATGGCAAGTCTTGAATTCCATGCACGTGCAGGAAAAGGAAAAAGAAATTTAAAAAAATGCACACAGCAGTCACTATATAACACAACTGGCAGCTATGGTCAACTAACATACGTCCAATTAATATTAAAATCTAATTGGTAATATACAGAGNGTGCAGAAAAGGAAAAAGAAATTTAAAAAAATGCACACAGCAGTCACTATATAACACAACTGGCAGCTATGGTCAACTAACATACGTCCAATTAATATTAAAATCTAATTGGTAATATACAGAGCTCAAATTACGATGAAAGCACAAAAAATGACATGCTCAATGCATTTAACTTGCGCATCGTAGTAGTTTTGGAAGCCACAGATAACATATATTCAAAAAGTGCTTCGCATTTTTATTAATCAATGCTAGATTTCAGCCTAAAGAAAGTTTAACGCACCTGTGATCCTGAAGAAAAACAATCCAAAAGATTACGGAGAATTTCAGCAAACTGGCAGTGCATATCATCTCCGAAATCTGTAAGCATACCTTTGACCTGCAAAGTAGCATTTTTAAGTATGATATACCTGCTCCATGACAGGTCACAGGATGTCTCTGGGGTCCATATATACATGCTGATCTAGGCAAGTGGCTCACTTATTTTAAATTGAAGCATGCTTCAACATCCAAAATAAATCGGTGAAAAAAATATATTTGAACTAGAGTGAGCTTGTTAGTGAGTTATCTCTTGATTATCAGTAACTATTTTTTCCTTCCACGTCAGATCCAGGCGAAAAGCTAATCATGTAAGTTGTAAACAGCATGTAAAAAAATTTCCCTCAAACTATCTACTTCATATATCTGCACAATCAACGAACGAAATGCACATTGTTTAATCATTAATGGCATCATAATGATTCCATGTAAATGAACTTGATCCTTTTATTTTCAAACATTAACTTAAAAAGTATCCGCTTCTTTTTGGACCTAGTAACAATATGAAAAAGAGACTCGATAGTTTATTTCACAATGTACAATTAATACATTGCAGGATGCTTTTATATTCAAAAGAACTTCAAATTCTTGTGAATGATGATCCATACCAGAAGCCCAAGAATTGGAACACCATCTTGCTGAGTGAGAGAGGAGCGTGCAAGGTTTGGATCTTGATTTAGGAAAAGAATGAGGATGTCTGTGCTGCAAGCATTAAAACCATTTATAATTAATATGAATATTAGGCTGCAAAAAGATTATATCATATACAACACCAAAAGAGACAACTAGATCATTACCCAGTTAATAAAAGCTTTTTGTCTTCACTCTGCAGAATACCAGCAATGACGTCAATGATGCCTTCATTAATGAGATCCCTACAAGTATCAGGATTATTACTTGTGCTGTTGTGCATATTACACTCATAAATGCAAATATAAACTGCAACTGAAATGAGAAATCTGAAGATATCAAAGACAATACTTATGCTGTGTTGATCTATAACCAAATGTTCAATGCAAGGAAATACCTTTAAAAAAAAAGCAAGTCACAACAATATAGCATACCTTATAAATCGAAACTGATGTACCGTTTGCAAGCTCTTGATTAGACAACAAAACTCATGCAAGAAAAGCACCTATTTTCATCAGATAAACGAATAAGCATTATGCAAGGCCTATTCACTGTTAACAGTCCTCAAATACAACACAATTTGGATGCTTCAATAATCAAGCATAACGAGTATGCAGAGGCAAACTACTAGACTTGTATAAGACACAAACACACACAAATATATGTATAAGACTAAAATTTCTGGATTCAACACTCCAAATTTTCCAGGAAAGCAAGTCATTTAAAAAGACTGTTCAAGTAAATTCTTCCCTCATCTAGAACTTTAAAGAGGTTAATATATACATCATTTCCTGTATGACGCAAGATTGAACCTAGGATGACTACATAGAGCATGCTGCATTTAGCAGGTGGTAATTGTTTACAAGTTTAAGATCAATACTGCCGAACCAGATGCAATTTGGGGAACTCAACGACATGCTATTGGGGTGGAACTTTGGCCGTCTTCTTTCTGGTGATTATAGACAAAGCAATATAGCAAAGGGTGTGGAAATAGTGAAGAGTGGTGTGAAGCCACTGATATTTCATCCAGACAAGAAGCTGCAAATGCAATTGCTGCACATCTTAGCAGATATACAAGAATAAGCCAACAACACAGTTTGTGGCAAGTCATAATAATGAACACGTTTGTCTTTCCAAAGAGCCTGATTTATAAGAGAAATCACTAGCCTAGGGCCTATGCCATAGCTTCACCCATGCGAGAGATGGAATTAGTGAAAATAATAATTACACTACTACATTAGAACTGCAGGGGATCAGAAGAATCTAGTGCTATGTTACTACAAGACCCAGTAACACAAAATGTAAAATTAGTAGTCTTCACCTGATTCTGATTTAAACGAGAAAAAAGAACACCAAAATAGAGGGCAGTTGCAAATTTAAGCATATGGTAAAAAAGAAATTCTCGTAGCATAGCCAGGGTAGAGAAACGATATTGAAGAAAATATAGAAGAATTGACATTCACCAAATTTTTCTTCGACTCTGCAGAGTTGGTGGGGGCTCTTATCTGTGCAAATAATTCCTTGATAAAGGTAGAGTCATCTTTAAGCATAGTAATAATCTGCAAAACAATCTTAGAACTGATATTAAGATACACCCAGAACATTAGAACCGTTAACAAGAACTACTAAGAAACTTACAAATGCATTATTTGAGTGTAATATTGAATTGAAACTTCCAACTGTGGCATCATCCAAAACTCTTGACAGTATAACATCCTAAAAAAGAATATGCAAGGTGAAAATCTTGTCTACAGGAAAAAACATGCATGTTTTTTTTGGTTAAGTTAAATTATATAAATCATTTCACCTTGAGATAACGAACTCTGTATGTTTGGTGGATCTTCGATAAAACTTGGGGATCTTTTATAGGTATAGCCTATAAACAAGACAAAAACAAGGCCCCCACAGAGAAGATAGTTATGAGTTACGACACCATCTACATACTTGTCAATGTACCCTATTACATATTCCAGTTACTACTACAGAACTATATGCCTATTTATGCCGCCAACATGCATCATCAGCCAACGAACCATCGCCTAACATTGTAAAACATTATAATAAATAAGAAGGAAAAAACACCTACCTCCTTAAATACAACATTATCTTTTAGAAACTTGCGATGATGGATATGAGGAGCCTTGGGATCATCTGCAGACCAATATCTCAAGGTTACTTCACTGAGAGGATTAGATGGTAAGATAAACCAAGACACTGAATGACTCGTGATATGTGACATCTGATACTGTAGGTAATTCCACAACTTGAAAATGTAAACTTATTAGATAAATCTCATTTATTTCTAGCAATTGCCAAAATCTTATTTCATTTAATATAGTGGAGTATCATTTTTATAATAATATGATTATCTTTTATATCTTCAACGATATAGATTTGTTAAATTATTCATATTACAAATTCATTGTTGCAAGTCACTACAGGTAAAAACTTGCCCATTCACTTATTTTTTAGACAAATATTAGATTGTTTGAAAAATGATGAATTCATAGATTTTCAAGTCGGACTAATAGAAAATATTTTTATTGTGAACTTCAGAAACACCAAGCCATATATATATAAATATTATCAAAAAATCTATAGATATATAGTTCATAGATTCAACTCTCATTCACTTAATATATTATAAATTGAGTCAAATAAAAATGTATCAAATTAAATTAGAAAAAAAATGGTAAATTTATTTGGCAAAAATTTGTAGCAAATTGACGAGTGACTCGATGGTTTATCAATGAAGCACAATCATTTATAACAATTCCTATATTGATACTAATAATTCCAACATTATTAATTTTATATATTACAACTTTTTATTAATGAAACCACCCTAATGAATGTAGATCTCATACGTCTGGCAATTTCTTTTTATCTTCATTCACACGGTAATTGGACAAGTTGCAATTGTTGGGTAAGTAGGAGGCCACCATGATCACACCCAACTCTTTGTGTCCATTAACACACAATATCATAACCCAAACATACTTCTTTGCTTCACGATTTGGATCCATCTTAAAACCTAAACACCGAATATAAATTTATGACCCGATAGAGGTGGATTATGCGATTAGTGGGTGCCCTAGATCAATGATTTTATATACAACTTTTACGGTTTTAATACAAATCCAACGGGGCAATGGGTGTTGAACCATCCAACCTCCTACTTACGAAAACTATTGCAACATGTCCAATTACCAACGTGAATCAAGAGGAAATTTGTCGAAGATAATCCCGAAACCATCACGATTTCTACTCGGGGCTAAGGATAGTGATGGGGAACTGTGGACTGCACTTTTAGAAAAGGAATGGCAAGAGTTTGGTATATTGTTGTGTGCAGAATTCAAGAGTTTGGTATATTTTTGTGTGCAGAATTCAAGAGTTTAAAAAAAAGCAATTTAACTATTTTGACGCATGAGGGGCAGAGAATGTTACACTAAACATAAGTGAGAAAGTGTTTGCATTCATTCACGAGGGTGGTTTGAGATCTACATACTCGTACATTTCTTTATAATAGATACTAATATCCCAAGGCTAATTCACCGAGTAGGTTACAGAGTAAGATAAACCAAGACACTCGAATAACTTATGATGTGTAACATATGATATTGTAGACTATTCCATATAGCTTTAGAAAGTAAATTTTATTACTCAATCTCATTGATAATTTCAAGCAATAGCCAAAGTAAGCCAAGTTTAACTATTCTACGTTGAATTTTCTAAAGCTGAACCTAGAGAGTTTTAGCAGTTAACAAGAGAAAATACATATGACCTTAATCTAAAAAATGCATATGTTTTATTTTATAAGATGGGTCATGAAAAGCAGACAATCGCATGGACCTTCAACTAAATCACCTAATTAGAAGAATTAAAGAGAACTAAATACCAAAAGCAATCAACTTACATTCAAGGCATCCAGTGATATCCATGATCAATCCATCCCCAAGTATTCTCTCTAAGATCTGAGGACTATTGAACAGAACTGCAATTAACAACCAAATACTGGTCAATTTAAAGAGATTTTATATAAAAATACATAAATATTGGCAGTAATGTGAAATAAATTGCAACCAGAAGAAGATAATAGATACTCACTGATCCCTCTGACTATTCTATATAACAAGTGAAGACCATCAATATCTTCCAAATCTTCACATACTCTAAATAAGTCCATCAGCTTCCGTAAAAAACCTTGCTGCGCATAGACAATAATTTATTACAAAAACTTTATTAACAGTAAAAAGAGTAAGAACCATTACTTGTNAACTGATCCCTCTGACTATTCTATATAACAAGTGAAGACCATCAATATCTTCCAAATCTTCACATACTCTAAATAAGTCCATCAGCTTCCGTAAAAACCCTTGCTGCATAGACAATAATTTATTACAAAAACTTTATTAACAGTAAAAAGAGTAAGAACCATTACTTGTAAAACACTAGATACAGGATCAAATTTAGCCAGTTAAAATACATAAATATGTGTGCACACGCACTCTTAATGCAGAATCTAGGGGGGAAAGGGCAGTGACATAATAAGGATGCTAGCACAATCATCAAGAATGCAATTTATAATCAACTACATTCATATGTCTCAAAGGTTCATGTAAAGCCATAAAAAGGTATATACCATTCTAAAGGAGTTATTTCCTAAAAATTGACAAGAATACAACACCAAACCAAACTGTACATAAACATACATCATGTATTATGAGTTCTGTTACCCGACATTGATCAGAGATGCTACCCTCAACTACAGTCTGCAATAAATAAGATAACAAGTTAATATATTATCATGCATTACCATTACAACTAAACACAAAATAATATAACAAAACGTGCCAAAATAACACTATATATAGCACGGAGAGCATACCATATAAATCTGACAACAGTACACAAAAAGTATTAGACCTAGAGAATACCTAATTTTTCCGCGTCATTTAGTTTATATAATTATAATCGAGGACTGGAGAATCTCATCAAACAGAAGTTACGAAACAGCATCACTATGAGCAGGAAATAGAAGCCCGGAACAAACGTGAAACAGTTGTGAAGGTGTGTTATTTAATGAAAATAACCCAGACAAGTAAAAAGAAACCAGATGTAATTTTTTCATCATTAACTCAGCTATGCTACCTGAGTATGTCATGGTGGATGAAAACCAACAGCACACACTCACTCATAGCTGATGAATTCAGATCCCCCCTCCGCTCAGACAAGTAAAAAAATTCGGATGTAATTTTTCATTCATTAACTAACCTAGGCTACCTGGGTATGTCACGGTGGATAAAAACCAACAGCACACACGCACTCCTAGCTGATTAATTCAGATCCCCCCCCTGGAGTTGTTCCCCAAATCAGAGCTCAATAATTTTAATAATATCTATAACAAAAACCATAATATAATTTAAATTTTCTGAACAAGAAACTCAATTAACCTTACCCATCTACGAATTCTAGTCATCCAATAAAATTAAAAAATGTACTTTCAGAACACTAATATAAAATTCTTCAGGAAAAAGATAATCAAATATAATAAGACCAGAAAGAATTGGTTAGACACTTAGTGCATTGACAGCTAATAGCAGACAAGTTCTCAGTGACTCTATAAGATGCTATTGACTGTTCATTTTAGATTATAGAAGATTTTGTACATGCACAACGCTGCCTACATAGGGACCTCCCCAGACCCTACACTGCTGATGTAGGACCTTTTTTATTGAGGAAGATTTAGTTTTTATCAAGGTGAGAACATAAAAAACAAGGCATGTGGTGGACAGCAGAAAGATAAAGAAAAGAACACAATTACAAGGATAAAATTTATTTTTTTAGCTCTCTGCACTAACTACCTACATCATCTATACCAGCCAATACATTTAGATGCTAAACTAACTTGATAGTTTCTACCCTTTACCTGCACATATATATAAATACAAGGGACCACAAATGACAAGCATTAGAAATCCCAGGATTTGAATTAATCATTAATCAAGGTCCAGTAATTTTTCTGCTGAAACATTAGTAAAGGGAGCTGCATCCGTGAAAAAAGCTAATCAGCTTCATCATGACACTGATCATTATTGAATAAAAGTCTTAACCTATTTATATAATACATTCAAAAAACAAAAGTTAATTTGAACCTTATGTATTAGAGGAAGTGTTGACAGCTCAACTGGAGGCAACTCTCTTAGATCACTGTTCATAGCATGATGCACTTTGTCTGAAGTAACAGAAAGGAAAATCAAAATTATAAGGTATTCATTAGTAAACGGTAGATCTATCTGACATCGTAAAAGTTTAAGAGGCGGACTAAGGATTCAAGATAACATACGAGCAATTCAGACCTTCAAAAAAACTAAAAGACCTGGTTAGAACTCCATACTGCATCAATCACACGCAAGGGGGATAAGACCCCGGTTTACTATCTCAGCTAACATGTTCTGTGTTTTTCTAAGTTTGGTCGACCCTGGTTTACTATCTCAGCTAACATGTTCTGTGTTTTTCTAAGTTTGATCGACAACTTGTATATAGTGCAGTCAAGTGACAATATAAAAATGAAATGTCATATTCAAAAATAATACCGAAAACAAGGGCCTAAGGGAACAAGTTCGTGTCCGGTAAAGAGGTGGTGGATCTGATAATAGTAATTTACATTTTACATGAAAACAGTAAATGCTAGTAAAAGTTACATGTAGATAGATCCATCTTCCACAATAACCTCACCTACTGAGAACCGAGCATTACACTTAAAAATTTTGGTCCTCTCCGGCAGACGTGTGATAAACCAGCTGATGACAACACAATTTCGCAGTCTTTAGCCTTCATACTGAATTTTAAAGTATCAAAATTATTTTGTGATAAGGTCAAATTGTATTGGCATCGCGGGGTTATTCATATGTCAAGCTGGAAATACTAGACGAAAAGAACCAGTAATCACAAATAGGCTTTCTATAAAATAATAGCGAGCTCTGCTTCTATTGTATTCCTCGTGTAAATTTTAAAGTTTCTGAAATCAGTATCTAATACGCTTCAATTCTTTTGATTACTAACTGGACTGGTTCAATAACTTGGAGGTCCAATACATGTTCCGACTGTCAATTTCGACATGTTATTGAAACAAAATGTATATCCAAATCTTATATCATGGATAATTTTTTACTTTCAGTATGGGAATACAGAAAGTAATGAAGTTCTAAAAGTACTAATATAATCTTTTAATATGCATATATGAGTTTCATATACCTAAAACTCTAAAAGCATCAATGGGCACAAAAAGCAAGTCCTTGAGCTTATAAAAAGTTTAATAAGTAAACAAAGGGCCTTCAATCTCATAAAGAAGGCGTGGAAACAGATCAATACATATTTTACTAGTAAACAAGATAGTTATTACACTTACTGAAGATACTTATTACACTTACTGCTGATAGTACTAAACTGCAGGCTCCTTTGTGCACAACATATTTGATCCCTGCATAAATGCAAGTATCATTTATTAATTCAAGAGGGTAAAATAAGAGAATAGGAACCGACAGCTGCCTAATACATATGCGCACTAGTTACCATATGTGGGAACAACCAGTGTTTTCTTGAAAGCTAAGAGCTAGCTCAGATGAACACTCCTGATCTCTCCAAGAAATAATTGTATCTGAGGATATTATGTAAATAATTAGAAGACAAATTTCAAGCTCACAAAGCATAGCACCTTTAAAAGCTCACATACAGATTTGTAATAGCGAATCTGGTAAAACAACCTTCTTGCTTTCTGTATATGTCTTCTGAACTAATACGCTGCAAGAGTAATGTTTTATTCTGCACTTCATCAACAACGAACAAGCCAAGTTCTTCAGATCTCTGTTTTGAAAATTCTATCATTGTAAATTTACTAAATACTTAAATCAATCACACAGAACACACACTCATATATGTAGAGAATGTAGTGGAACAGTAGTATAATAAAATAAAGTCAAAGCACCCGAAAAGACAGACCTCCAGATAATCAACAGTAACATGCCCAGTTCCTTGGTCATCCCACTTCCCATCAGCATTTAAGCGGTACACCTTAACACGCTGAATTATAAACAAGTAATAAATACAGTCAATTTCGCTCCAAAGAAGGAACCGTAATTCCATTTCAATTCTAATTATTAACTTGCGAAAAATTATCTAACAAGAAAACAATAACTTTTCCTAGGCATTTCCAGGTACTATTTAGTCTCATCACCAAGAATTATACTTGTAATATTTATTACGGTGATTGAAAAATGAGATGCTGAGACTGCACATTAGGCTATGTGCCTTTACTGATATGCTGGGAACATCCAATTCCTAATTTAACTTCCATGATTTTCTTCTAATTATGACGTGATTCATTTAACATCATCCCGTACCTTTTTTGGTTCTCGACAAGTATAAAAAAGCATCATTGCTCTGGAGGTTATAGGATTCTAACAATATAACGGGAAATTATATTTAATACACAAATCAGACGGCTTATAAGTTACTACTTTCTTCTATTCTACATGTAAAGCGAGAAACAAAGTTGATATTTCCTCTTCATAAGCTACAAGTCATCAAGTGTAGTATCTTGATCAGATAAATACTAAAGATTTGCATATGAGGTGGTCCTTCATTAATAGATGTGAAAACCCTTTTCAAATGTCGGCTTTGCAGGTTGGTGGCCGGTAACTTAATTTTTTTGCAAGAAAGTGGCTAACTCACTTTTCTAGCCAAAGTGATGGCTAATTAAGCTTTTTTTGCCCAAAATATGGGCTCCGACCCTCTTCCGTTAGTACAACATTGACGCCGTTTGGTTATCTAGTAAATATAGAAAATGTTGAAGGCTAATTTGGTCAATTTACACCCCCTTATTATTTTCAATAGATTAAGTTGTTCCCTCCATTTTATACTTATTCACATCAGACCAGCAAAAACCTAGTTTCCATATTCAGAGCTACACACCGGTTTGAGAAGATGAGTTGGTTTATTAGAGCAAAAGCTGATGCAGAAATATATAGACCACGAGATTGTCCTGAATATTCAAGTAAGATTACAACCNAATACCAAAAGCAATCAACTTACATTCAAGGCATCCAGTGATATCCATGATCAATCCATCCCCAAGTATTCTCTCTAAGATCTGAGGACTATTGAACAGAACTGCAATTAACAACCAAATACTGGTCAATTTAAAGAGATTTTATATAAAAATACATAAATATTGGCAGTAATGTGAAATAAATTGCAACCAGAAGAAGATAATAGATACTAACTGATCCCTCTGACTATTCTATATAACAAGTGAAGACCATCAATATCTTCCAAATCTTCACATACTCTAAATAAGTCCATCAGCTTCCGTAAAAACCCTTGCTGCATAGACAATAATTTATTACAAAAACTTTATTAACAGTAAAAAGAGTAAGAACCATTACTTGTAAAACACTAGATACAGGATCAAATTTAGCCAGTTAAAATACATAAATATGTGTGCACACGCACTCTTAATGCAGAATCTAGGGGGAAAAGGGCAGTGACATAATAAGGATGCTAGCACAATCATCAAGAATGCAATTTATAATCAACTACATTCATATGTCTCAAAGGTTCAGGTAAAGCCATAAAAAGGTATATACCATTCTAAAGGAGTTATTTCCTAAAAATTGACAAGAATACAACACCAAACCAAACTGTACATAAACATACATCATGTATTATGAGTTCTGTTACCCGACATTGATCAGAGATGCTACCCTCAACTACAGTCTGCAATAAATAAGATAACAAGTTAATATATTATCATGCATTACCATTACAACTAAACACAAAATAATATAACAAAACGTGCCAAAATAACACTATATATAGCACGGAGAGCATACCATATAAATCTGACAACAGTACACAAAAAGTATTAGACCTAGAGAATACCTAATTTTTCCGCGTCATTTAGTTTATATAATTATAATCGAGGACTGGAGAATCTCATCAAACAGAAGTTACGAAACAGCATCACTATGAGCAGGAAATAGAAGCCCGGAACAAACGTGAAACAGTTGTGAAGGTGTGTTATTTAATGAAAATAACCCAGACAAGTAAAAAGAAACCAGATGTAATTTTTTCATCATTAACTCAGCTATGCTACCTGAGTATGTCATGGTGGATAAAAACCAACAGCACACACTCACTCATAGCTGATGAATTCAGATCCCCCCTCCGCTCAGACAAGTAAAAAAATTCGGATGTAATTTTTCATCATTAACTAACCTAGGCTACCTGGGTATGTCACGGTGGATAAAAACCAACAGCACACACGCACTCCTAGCTGATTAATTCAGATCCCCCCCCTGGAGTTGTTCCCCAAATCAGAGCTCAATAATTTTAATAATATCTATAACAAAAACCATAATATAATTTAAATTTTCTGAACAAGAAACTCAATTAACCTTACCCATCTACGAATTCTAGTCATCCAATAAAATTAAAAAATGTACTTTCAGAACACTAATATAAAATTCTTCAGGAAAAAGATAATCAAATATAATAAGACCAGAAAGAATTGGTTAGACACTTAGTGCATTGACAGCTAATAGCAGACAAGTTCTCAGTGACTCTATAAGATGCTATTGACTGTTCATTTTAGATTATAGAAGATTTTGTACATGCACAACGCTGCCTACATAGGGACCTCCCCAGACCCTACACTGCTGATGTAGGACCTTTTTTATTGAGGAAGATTTAGTTTTTATCAAGGTGAGAACATAAAAAACAAGGCATGTGGTGGACAGCAGAAAGATAAAGAAAAGAACACAATTACAAGGATAAAATTTATTTTTTTAGCTCTCTGCACTAACTACCTACATCATCTATACCAGCCAATACATTTAGATGCTAAACTAACTTGATAGTTTCTACCCTTTACCTGCACATATATATAAATACAAGGGACCACAAATGACAAGCATTAGAAATCCCAGGATTTGAATTAATCATTAATCAAGGTCCAGTAATTTTTCTGCTGAAACATTAGTAAAGGGAGCTGCATCCGTGAAAAAAGCTAATCAGCTTCATCATGACACTGATCATTATTGAATAAAAGTCTTAACCTATTTATATAATACATTCAAAAAACAAAAGTTAATTTGAACCTTATGTATTAGAGGAAGTGTTGACAGCTCAACTGGAGGCAACTCTCTTAGATCACTGTTCATAGCATCATGCACTTTGTCTGAAGTAACAGAAAGGAAAATCAAAATTATAAGGTATTCATTAGTAAACGGTAGATCTATCTGACATCGTAAAAGTTTAAGAGGCGGACTAAGGATTCAAGATAACATACGAGCAATTCAGACCTTCAAAAAAACTAAAAGACCTGGTTAGAACTCCATACTGCATCAATCACACGCAAGGGGGATAAGACCCCGGTTTACTATCTCAGCTAACATGTTCTGTGTTTTTCTAAGTTTGGTCGACCCTGGTTTACTATCTCAGCTAACATGTTCTGTGTTTTTCTAAGTTTGATCGACAACTTGTATATAGTGCAGTCAAGTGACAATATAAAAATGAAATGTCATATTCAAAAATAATACCGAAAACAAGGGCCTAAG